>CAJDSM010023702.1:405-18191 GCA_903981925.1 Ostrea lurida | reverse complement strand
GCTCATCAGTATCCCCCGCTCATCTTTTCCATGTTCTGTCAGTGAGCTAATGGAGTTTGATCTTCATGAGCTTAGGAGTTGACTCTGGTGATTTGGGGGGGCTGACATATACTGACAGTCAGCTATAGAAATTCTATGCCGTGTAGAAGAACTAAGATGTATGTATAACAGCTGTGTCAAATTGCTTCAACCCCTTAAAATCTCTTTAGATAGGGAGGAAGGATACTTGATTCTGCAATTCTCTGTAAAAACCATAAATGACATGTAGAACTATGATATAAATGGGCAGAAAAATGTATATGTACGATTCATTACAAGTTAAATTCAGCTTTAAGACTTTGTTACGATATTTGTAAAGATGAGACTTTATTCAGGGTCTTGTATATTTACTATGTAGATAGTGTATTTATTACCATGAATCAGGGCCGCAAAGGGCATAAACATGTAACATATATAAGTCTTTATACAAATTACAGAAATACAACAAGTTAATTAATCACTGTGATAGTTAGTGGTAGTCATCGTTCCCCTATGATTGCAATAGTATATGAGAAATGATTATAGTCACTTTCTATGATGACGTTAATAAAGTAGACCCACGTAGTCTATGAGCATTTTCTCTTAACTTATTGAAAGACAATTAAACTGACGTAACAAAGTCTATCAATCATATTTTATTGGCAGATAAAAAAAAATCAATTTATCCGAAGAAATAATAAAATACTTTTCATTTTTTAAACTTGTTTAAAATGGCTTTCAATAGTAATTTTCAATATACACTTCATTTCTTATTATGTTAGTATTCTTTATGTTAAGATAGTATGTGTTAATATTATATATTCATGAAAATTTGTGTTTAGAGGCCTTGACTATTTAAGGGAGTGGCTATATAGTTTCTGCTCAAACAGGTGCCGTTGAATTGTGTATGAGAACAACTTTCTGGATAATATCAGTACATCCTCGTGTTTTATTCGTGCATATTCTTCGGCACACAGAAGAATGTACAAGGCACATTGCGTACAGTTTCGAAGATTTCTCGTGAAATGAAATTCCAAAATCAAAACAAAATAACAGGAATGGTACTAATGGAATTATTTTAATTAAGTTATACATGTATGCTATGTACTGTTTCGGGCAGCTTGAAAATATATGAAATTTTTTTATGAATATGAACTACACACCTCAGGCATTCTAAATCAGAGCAGATATTTTTTTTAATTCAATAAAATATCTTTTAATTGGATTTCAACACATGATTATGTTTCATAACTGTCTAATTCAGCTTCAATTAAAGTATAATAATTGGCATAGGTAATTTGTTCTCCTTTTATCACATTACATACAAAAAAGCAGAACTACGGCAATTATGAAGTCTGAAAGGAAATGTCTTTGTAAAATGTCTGAATTGGTTTGGGTTGAATTCTTTTTTATTGATGGTCTATTCTTCAGCTTAGAACCCCTTCTCTACCGCAATATTTTCAAGATTGCTCAAAAGATGTATCGCTGAGAAACGCATATCCTTATGAATTGAATTTTCATATCACAACAAAACACAATTCTCTTTTTTGGACGTTACTTTGAAACTGGTTAAGTACATATATTCGCTAGGCTTCACATGGAATGTAGAAGGAGCGGCTATTAAAACAGACCATGTACGAGGAGAAGAAAGCCCCTACATAATTTTAGGTAGCAACTTTCTGAACAGTTCATACGTTAGAAATAATCACTTACTATTTGTGGTATTTCATATAATTTCCTTTAAAAGATATACAAATTTTAACTTTCTTTGGATATTCGATAACCTCCTCGTTAGGAGCTAAGTGTTCAAGAAGAAAGAGGTCAACCACGATAATATATTACAGCCGAGTGTCCATATGCTGGAAAAATGAATCTTTCGGAAGCATTTATAGAGCTTGCCGAGAAGCAATCTAAACTAGATTTCCGCTAAACAGTTACATTGTAGTGGACATTGTTGGCTGTGAGACCCCACAATGTTCCGCCAACACACACAAATTCATGGTAACAAAAGCAGGGCAAATACATAATACAGCGGCCCATTTTGCGACGGGCACCATGGACGTTGTGAAGTTTTGGATTATTCACTCAATTGCATGACACACAATCAATCGTTAATCGTTGACCGCACGAGAATTAATAACGATTCTGCCTTCGTGTTAGGTGGAGTCTCTTGTTCAATGAGATGTCATTTTTGATGATAGTCAAGTACACACTTGCCTTCTCGGTTCTGTATGGTTCGAGAGATCTCACGAATGTTTTCACATCGCTCCTAACTCTGGAGAGTCAATACATACCGCAAATTGTAACGAGACTTTCTTGAGTGGTCAATAACAATCACGTGCTGTAGTTAATTTAACACGCCCTAAGGTTGAAAGGTGTCAAAAGCGTGTACATTTGATAGAAAATTGGTGTCAACAAAATCACTTGATAGATTTAATATACATCTTAGAATAATTAGAAAAAATGCATGATTTTTTGATTATGGAAATACATAGTTAAGGAAGCGCGACACCAAATTTTGGCGAATTTAACTTGAGATATTCAAGACGGTGACTTGAAAATATCACAATTTTTTAAAATAGAGAACTTAACAGATTGCAGGCATTAAATCATTGCAAGAATTTCTTAGATTTATCTATAGATATATATTTTTTTTTCTTTTTTTTTTAATGAATAATTTTCCATGCATAGACAAGTTTGTAAACGATATCACTGGAAAATTCAGGCTTATTTTCAGATAAACAGTTTATCTGAGAGCGAAAAACGTTTTCGAAATCAGGTTACAACTAACAGTCTAAAATGTGCCCGATGTCTGTCTTAATCATTGAATGGTATTATTGGGGGACACTGCAGAAAGGTTCTAAGAGACTTGAATTTAATCGAATCCCTAACAGAAGTTTCATTCAAGACCTTAGCTAATTGTTTGGATTTGTATCTTTATGGAAATAGCGACAATTGCTTTCATTTATTTCCTCGCCTTTATATCATATACGCCCAGTTATTATCGATCACCTCGGCAAATATTCGAGTGTCGCGAGCATTTCTCTTGTTTCATTGTTTAGAGCCATTTGGGGGGGGGGGGGGGTGGCGCGTCCTCCAAAGTGTCAAAGTTGTGGCTGTTCTAACTCAATAATAACTATGCTTCATATTCGGAGAAGATTTTATTTGTAGTTTTGATTTTTCCGCCTATTTTTGATGCATAACGAAAGCAACAGAGACTGCGAATCCACATATAACCATGATTTAGACATTTTCTAAGTAGACGAGATAAAATGGCTGGTTCTTTGACACGGATATAACAGAGGGGGGGGAATGAATGTGATTCTGACGTGTTCGGAATTCAACTCAACAGAAAGAAGTTTATTTAAACTTTGCTAAGAATATTGGAAAATCTAATGAAAAATTACCATCGAAAAACTCAGATCTGTGGTGTGTTACATCTGCAATTAGAAGGTAAGTTAGAAAAATATGAAATAAATAAACTCTATTTATTCTTTTAGCAACTTTCTGTTATCGAACGATAGGACGATTCCCCTGTTTTATTGATCTTTCTGGTTCTAGCCGATGCTTATGCATATATTTTGTTATACATGGATTAACTCGTGGAGCAGTAACGGGTATCAATGTTTGATAGATGCATGAACTGATGGTACGATTCAAGCACAACTATGTTTAATGAATTTTGTCGATGTTACAGTTTTCATATGATTGGCCGTTTGCGCTGAAAATATTTTATCTGGCCTAGATTATAATTTCTTATATTTTCTTTGAATATCTTATACCGACAGTGATGATTTTTTGAAAAATTATATTTGGTCATTGGGTTGAACTTATTTCTTGTTTTTGGGTCCAGCTTCGGAAATATTAGTCATGTTGGGATCGTCGTCTCATTTCAGATATATATATATCAGCATATTATCCGTGATATACCTGGTATTATACATATTATTATAGGGCTCACTTGGCGGATGTATCGCTCTGGTCAACAGGCGATGCTTTACGTTCCTAGCTAATGGCGCTCTATAATCCTACTCGTCGTAATGTCCCAATTAATTAACATTTGTTTGTGATTTTCGTTTGTTTGTTTTAGTTAATATTAAAATAGATTTTCTAATTGGCTGTGTGTGCAATGTGTAATAGGTAATTATTATTTTCTGTGTTGATTGGTTTTTTGTGGGGGTTTTTTTTATTGGGGGGGAGGGGGGTTGTTTGTTATGTTATTAACTTAATTATTTATTTATTTTTGTTGAAGAAAATGTAGCAGGCGAATGTACGTACCAAAAAAAAAGGTCGCCCCCCTATGCATATGAACAATTCGAGGAGGAACTAAGTTTCAGCTAGTACAAGTACATTTATACATCAATAGATGTAGTGTTTACACACATATTGGTAGAAAATATTATGGGTGTTCGATTTAAAGGGGGATCGGGGATTTACCTTATTTTATGTTTATTCAGATGACACAATTTTTTTATGAGCCAATAACTATGCAGATTATAGCAATACTAAATTAATAGATTTAAATAAAATATAAAGTGAAAATAAACTAATACTCTTCATTAAAAAATCATATATTATTACATATAAGTTATCATCACTTTTAATCATGTATTTTTTTAATGATACTAAAGAAAATGGGAACCACATCGTTAAAACTCTCATAGATAAAATACTCTTCAGCACGAAGCGAACATAATTTGAGTTTGCGCAAGACACGCATTGTGTTTATTCGGCGCGTACTCCAGAAGCTTAAGTCATGGAGCACATACCATATACCACGAAGAAAACTACCGATTAACTGTGACCGATACTTACTAAATACTAAGCGTTTATAGCAACAGAAGTTGTTATTTGGAGTTTTCGTGACATCAACTTTAGGGGTATGATATTGAATCTAGTTAATGCGTCTGAAAAACCGCTTCCTCCAAGACACAATAAGTGTATCATCCGGGAGCAGCTGTTTAAAACTTTTTCCATGATGATGAAACGGAAAAAAATTAAATAAAGGTTTGAATGGGCTATATATTTGCACTGAAATCTATTCAATAAATTTAAGCACGTGGTGACCAAAACATAACTCTATCCGGAAATTCTGTCTTTGATCAACATTAACATTAAAATATTGAGTTTAACTTAGATGTGTCTTAAGAATGCGAAAAACTACGCCATTCACTATATAGGCTGATTAATCCAGACTAATAGACTTTAAATGATAAGCCGCTCGACATATGTCAATCGTGTACGATTAACACATGCACTGGTATAATCTATTCAATTTTCATTAATGCAACATCGGAGGGGTCGCTTTATTAGCATCAGTGATCGTTTAGCTTACCATCAGAAGAAGAGAAGAGAGATTGAAGAGAAGAAGAAGAGAGAGAGGAGGAGAAAGAGAGAGAAGAGGAGAGAGAGAGAGAGAGAGAGAGAAGAGAGAGGAAGAAGAGGGAGAAGAGAGAATATCATAGATCATTGCTTCGAGCAACAAGAAAAAATCTATTACATCGCTCAATATTTTCCGTTTCATTATATTCCAAAGACTTAATAAATATTTCCATTTCATCACAAAAGAATTAAGTTTACAGTTATCAGGCTCAATACTACACTTCAATTAAAATTTGCTAAGAATTTACTATACTCAGCAAATTTGTTCTAATTATCTCCATAATATTCGCTCTCCCATGGCTCGTCTTAAGTACGGCAACAAACCGTCCCAGAATTATATACCCCATTATCGCTATAGTCTAATATAAAAATATGTCCATAGCCACATTGACTCACTTCTAGGAAGTGAATTTTATTTTTCTTGGTAAAACAATAACAATTATACATAAAGTGCAATATATATACTATTTAACACATGACCGATTGACCATTTTAGCCGGCAAATGATGTAACGATTCTGATAATAATGAAAAGTTTTGGCAAATGACCGTAAGATGTCGATATATTTGAAGTGTCTCGACGTAATATATAAATGCATTATTCTGCTAATAAATAATTGCTTGTCATTTAAACGGTAAATCACTGGGAGTGGCAATTTCAGCTTAAAAATATTGCATGTTGAATTTAATTTTGAAGAAAAATACAGTACAGGTACAATTCACCTAAAGTTAAAATAATAAAAAATCAAAAATTAAAATACTGAGCGTAATAAACAATCACAAAGCAAACCATTAACCAGCCTTCGTATCCCATCATGGTGACACACAAGAATGCACTATTCTATCTATAAGAATCTGTAGGTATCTACCGACTAGTGACCGAATATTCAAATACTATATAATCTAATTATACATTCGAAATTCGCATTTAAATATATTCGGAACTTATTCAAACATATGTTACAACTCTAGTTTAGGCTAAGAAATGACTTATGAGTGCTGGTGATGTATTCAATAATGCTGTATTATCATGGGCATTGCAATCATACTTAAATGTACATGGGCAGCTATGTATTACGTATTTACTTATTACTTATGGCAATTGGCATTCTGTCATTCTAACATACAGAGCGAAAGGATAGTTTAGCACACTCCTATACAATCACGCCCTCAGCACACATACAGTTATTATGTTCAGTACTTTTGTTCTTATATGGCACGTACATTGTATTATACTTTTACTTGGTGTCATGAAATTACTTGATACTATGATTGTTAATAACTATCCAGGCTTACAGAGACATATTGGAATTTCCGAATATTATTGTAATAAGGTAATACATATAAGAAAGCGGATTATATTGTCTAACTAAGTCTTATTCGCTTACTAATATTGTATGAATGATTTCAGTGCCTATTGTTCAATAATTTAATACAGTGTAGTTTAGCGACCGCAATTGGGCAAATAATGAGCGAAATGCTTATACCTTATGAGAAGGGTTCTATTAATTCTGATGCTAATATAATAGTCAAGGTATATAAAAGGTACAGAAGCTGTCGAGAAAATGAAAGTAGGAAAAGTAAATACATGATATGTACAGAAATTGAATATTCATGAGTGCTGATGAATTGCCAACACTTCATGCGGCTACTTTTCATACGAGACGTAATAATAGCGTGTGTATATTAAAAGCGAATTTATTAATGGTATAATTTCATATTTCATAATTACTTTGACGCAACTTCATCCTTAGCTTTCAGCAACATTTTTTTCTATTAATGATTAGGCTATTTTTGTACATGTTATAGTGATAGGCTATGGAATAAAAATCTTATAAACTTAATAAAAAAATAGCTTATACTAGACTTATGAATGATGAATTTCTACAAGATAGAGTTCAACCCTAGCAATGGTATGGAAACTTTAATCTTTATTATATGATAACATTTACAAAAAGAGTTGTGGCATTACATGTTTTATTTAACTAAGGACTTACGATTGATCACTTTGTTCGCTATCTTTGCTTATACGATAATAGTATACAAAAACCTTATGCAACGCTGAGATTGCTTTCTGCTTATAAGTCTTTTTTGGAAATTCGCCGCGACCACAACCTTATATTTCTTTTTTAATTTAATTTCTGCCTTAAATATAACATAATTTTCATTTTCAAAACAAAAATGGAAGCTTATAGCTAGCGCTGGAAATTGGAACGAATCAATTGTCCATTTTATACATGTCGATAAAATATTTGTAAAACTATTTTTTTAAATTAGAATAAGCATAATTTATTTGAAACATGAAAGGAAGAGGCTAAATCCAACGGTGATGGATTAATGCTTTGGAACTTTTCGAAGCGTTATGTGGCCTTGGTGAAAATAATAGAAAAATTCATTTCAAATAGAAAGGCATGATTAATATATTGATATCATAATTTCAATAAAGGAATAGTATCTGATACGTTTTTAACCAAGCGATAATGTACTGAAATATAGTTTCTTTTTCTTTTATTTTTATTATAAATATTTGAATACCAACATGCGATTCCATCATCTAAATTCAGATCAAGCAGATAATCAAATTTTTTTTTATTGAATTTCTATGGCGGATTCATCTCAATACAAGCACAATGGGAAGGAGAGAAATCGACGTGGAACAAGTCTTGTCGGAATCACTTGTTTACAGATAGTATTTCGGAGTTTTGATATTATATTTATATTTCCTGGTATGTCCAAGGTAAATGTGTGTAGTCGAATCCTTTGGACTTTTTCAGTGTTCAGGGAGATCTGTATAGTACCGTCTTACAGTTTATAAATCTTAATGGTAACAAGAGGACAAAAATATATATTTTTCAATGGAGATTGGCTGTTATTCGTTTTGTGACTATTATTAATGATAAATGATGTTAGAAACATAATTTTTCATGATTTTTTTTGTGTGTTTGAATCTTTTGAAAATACATGTTTTTTCCTTTGGTTCTCAATTTTTATTATGCTGGAATACACTTGCCATTATATAGATCTGTGGTTTTACTAAATGTATATATCAAGAGTTGTCCGTGGAGGGGCGCAGGGCTAGGCTTCTTGACTGTGAAATACGAGAACATGATCACCAGTATTCTGATGCCTTACATCATGCAATGGGCTCAACTTTCCACTTGTCCACACAATCTCTTTATTCATGATTTAAATTTCGTTAAAAGGTCGCCATTAGTTGGGCAAAGGGTACACAGGAAAACTGAGACTAGGATCATCGGTGATACGAAATATTAACTTGGAGTTTGATATTTCGAATTAATCATTGTTCAGTATGATTTGTGTCACAATAATTGTACATATTGTAACCTGTAAACAAGCAGTGTTTTGTTTTCCAAATGCGTTGCCTGAATAATCGTAAATTGTGTTTTCTCGAGAAAGCTGAAAGCAAACATGCAAATATCAAATTTTGAACATGTTGACCATGTTGCTATTGTGGGCTATAATAGTAAGGCACACATGCGGGAAATTGTTGCAATATAAAGTGTACTTAAGCACCTCAACCTCTAGATATCAAACCGAAGAAAGAGAGAGAGAGCGGTGCGAAATGAAAAGATGCTTTGTAAAGGGGGAGTATATTTGCTACACCTTGCATTGGTTCAAATTAATACTGTTAATGTTAATAAAGGCTTTATATATGCGTGGACTGCTTGCGTATTTCTGTGTCAGACAGATGGTATGTTTCATGTAGTGTGTTCATAGAGTAATTTGAATCATTACATCAAATGTTTTTATAGTTTTTCCCCAATTTATATTTTTCTTATGTACGAACATACAGATACATTTATAAGCAGATTAAATTTGATGTACAAGGGGACAAATAGCAGATCAAGATAAAGATATACATGTATGATATATTATGTATGCTATATGTCTGATTACTAGTCATAATGTTGATTTTGAGTGGTAGGGGGGGGTTAGTCTATTTTTGCCTCTTTATATTTGGTATACATTTTCTAATGTGACAAGACTTGGTATTTCTTAGTTTTCTGGGAAGGATGTTTTTTTTTTTTTTTTTTTTTTTTTCGTTTTTAATATTCGTTTATGTTTTTAATGCAAACAAGATAGAACACTATATATTATATATACATCCATGTTTAGGTACTAAAGTTTGTTTTTTTGTTTGCATGGTGTACAATTGATGCATTGTAACATGTTTTTTTTAATGCTTATTTGAATCTTAATTGTTAGTAGTGGTAAATAATTTACTATTGTGACTAGCACCACTAGTATTCAGTATGATTATTTGAAAAAAAAAATATGGTTGTTTACAAGATGGAATATGCCGGCCGCCTTGTGCATTCGAAATGACTAGTTCAAATTAGTTTTAAAAAGANTTAAGCACCACTATTATTCAGTATGATTATTTGAAAAAAAAAAATATGGTTGTTTACAGGATGGAATATATGCCTTGTGCATTCAAAATGACTAGTTCAAATTAGTTTTAAAAAGATATTAAGAATTATGAATTTCATCCAAGATGATTTTGAGTTTTAAAAAAAAAAAAGCTCACTGGAATGCCACACAATGCTGGGGTTTTTTTTGGTTTTTTTTTTTATCATGTCAACATTCAGCTCTGTATATAAGATATGAAGTTAGTCAATAGAGATCATTATGTAGCTAATGTGCACACTTTCATCTCTGATGTGGCAAGCTTTATAAAAAACACATGAAATATGGGTTTCAGATAATAATGGCGTAACAGCGATAAATTCTGATATTGCATGATATTAAGCGATAAAATTTGTGAAATCACTCCGTAAAATCGTATGCTTGGGCTCCCAAGTACGGGAATGTTTAATGAAAATAGAGATTGACTTTTTATGGAAAGTTAGGGTCGCTTTTCCAAGTGATATTATATTTGCTTTTTTTATGTAACCTGAATAATTTAAGAAGACAGAATGTGCTGCTCAATCAGAAAAGCTTGTTTCAAGAAAAAAACGTGGAAGGCAGGGATCCCTTGTGCTGTTAGGTTTGCGTGTGAATGGTCCGTTCTGGATATTAACAAGAAGCTGTAGGTTGACTTTTGAAATGTGTAGTTTATATTCTTACAGTATGAACACAGAGTTGTCTTGATATTAAAAAAATACAAATATGTGACCAGATTTATAAATCACATTAATATGGAGCAAGTACACAGCTTTGATTTTTTTGTTTCCTAACATGAGCAGACTTAGAAGTGTGTAAATTCGAGATAAACTTCTTGGGTGTAAACATGCCAGTCTGACGTTCTTATATATTTTTTTTTAAGTGTTCTATTTTTAACCTCAACATCCCCCCCTTTCATTACTCGAATTTCAATCCCAGAGCGTGAGGTGTTACAGAAGGGGAAAATCGGCTCGGCGTAATTTGATTGGGATTTCTGTTGATCTGACTGGGAAATCTACACTAAAGAGATGTAGCGTTTGGTGTTAGAAGTAGACTTGAATAAGAGGAAAATATGTAGCTGGGTGTTAATGGTGTTGTCGTAAGCAAATAAAAGTGTACTTTTTCTTTGCTCAGGACCAGGTGTACGGCTGATGAGAGAAGTCGAGATTTGATGTTTTATGTTGATATTTGATGGTAATCTAACTCTCAGTCGATAGCTATAGAATTTATGCCTACAAGTTGTCATATTTCATATCTATTTAGTGTGTAAATGATAGAGTCTTCTCGCATCTCTCTTGATGTTAATTCATATGTTTAAGGCCTACATGAAAGCATCTTGCCAATGGACTGTGTGTGTGTTATCCATATGTTCCAAGTATTGACAATAGTACACCAACAGAACGGGAAACAGATGAGAATATGAAAAAAACAAACCAAAAAGTACTGAAGGAGACTTTCACTAAGCGAGATCTACACGCAAACCTCACAGCACAAGTGGTCCCCTGCCTTCCATGTTTTTAAGCTTTTCACTAAATACTAAGACAGATTATAAATTATAAATAATGTACTTTTTTTTTTAACAAGAATCATAGAATATTCAGGAATTTCCTGTGAATTTGGCAGTGACTTTGCAAATTCCTTTGGTGGTGAATTTTCGGGGAGTATGTCGATGCAGGAAAGCCTTGACTAAGGTGTAGATGTAGTCTCTCTCTGATTGCCAGCACCTGGCGGGGGTCAGCTCATTATTAATTCAAGGGGATATTGATGACTTTTACCTAATACTGTCACGGTGCACTCCAAGGTTTGACCTTCAGGGTTGTGTTTTAAGTCCTAGAAACGCGACCTGTCATGTAAAAGAGATCATCCAGTATTGTTTTATATGAAGAATTTTGGCACTACATTGTTCACTTGTTTAAAAGTTTTAACTTCATGTTTTGGATTTCCAACATATCAGTTTGAGCATCACTGAAGAGACATAATTTGTCGAAATGCGAATCTGATGCATCAAAATTACTACCGTATATGATTTATTTTTATCAAGCTAGGTTTTGTTTGAGATGTAAACAGTACGATGTTTGGTTCAAGCATGAATGAAGGCAATGTAATAATTATGAATTTTTGTTTCTAGCATAAATTCTGCCTGTTAAGGTGTACCCCTTAGTATGTACGTATTTATAAGGAAACTTTCATTTTTGTAAATTGACCAGAAATTCGGTAATAATTCATAGAAGTTCTAACCATGTGGATAAGATATATAATTCCCATGCTTGCATTCATTTATGGCCAGGTGAACTCTCGTTTGCAAAAATACTTGTACAGGTGTAGACACAGTAAATTTTAGATGGCAAAAATTTGACTTTTTAAAATATACAGTGTATGTTCCAGCATTATCACGGTGCAATCCCAGGCCAGAGGCTTGTGTGGAAAGCCAGGTGTTCATAAAACAATCGCGACTTCCCAGGTAGACTGGCAGCAATATTGAGTTACTCAGGTGTATAAGATGTGCGGTAGAAAAAGGTAGAAAAAAGTACGAGGCCCTTCAGTTTTTTTTTGTATTGCCCATATTGCAATCCTTATCAGCAACTTGTGCAATCAATAGAAAATTAGAGTTTGTCTATTTAATTCCGCGTTGATTTTCACGGTGTTTTTTGTGATTGTGTAGTTGGGGACGAGAGGATTGAACGAATCTATTAAATCTTAAGGAGTTTAAAGGTTTTTTGTTTTTTTTTCAATCTTGGTTATTTTGAAGATTATCAAGATTCATGTCTTATACTCTTTTATCTCTTTTGAAGGTCAATTACATTTTGTTTTAATTTAATTCTTTAGTAATAAATAGCACGTGTTTTCAATGTTTATAGTAAGAATTGTTAAATTGATTACTCATTGAAATTTGTCCCAGTATTGAGTAAGTAGTGAAAAGTTGCCACATGATTCGTATTCTTTGTTAAAAAATATGGAAGGAAAAAAAAAGCAAATTTTAACATGTGAATTTGGTGGTGGGGGGGGAGGGGGGTATATAATTGGTAGCACCACTTAGGAAAAGGAAAATAATAGCGGAAAAAAAAAATCACATGCCAAAACTCATTTTGAGACATTGAATTTACAAAGTACATGAAAGGGCTAGCATGCTTCAATAAGAAACTTGTTTTTAGCTTTTAACACCTTTTAAAAGAGTTTTCTCCTTCTAAGTAAATACGGTCAGTTTTTCTTCAGTGTCTAATACTTATATCAATAGTATGGCCAAACAAGTGGCCTTTCATACAAAAGGGGCTGGAAATTGGTTACTATTGCACGTGGAACAAAACCAATAGAGGTGATCGCAGAGCATGAAATTGTCTATTGTGGCCCGTGTTTGCTTTTAATCTCACTGTGTACAGAATGTCACCCCCGAGAAGCAGGGCTATAGCCTCTCAATCGGCGAGAACTACTACACTCGCTTTAGAGGACTTTACTTGTGTCAAAAGGTGGCCAAGCTGCGCAACTGTTGATTCTAACTCTTTGGTAGAATATTTCACAACTCAAGGGGCGAACTGTAGGAGAGGTGTTTTTGAATGCTGTTGTTTTTACACATGGGGCTGTACAAAGAATACCATATATAGGTATTGGGGGGGGGGGGAGAAATTTTTCGAGGTGTAAATTACGGTATACTACAGCACCGAGGACAAGGGAAAAAAACAGCAAAAAAAAAAATCACATGCCAAAACTTTGTTCACAATGGTTTTAATGTCCGAGAACCGTTCTGCCACAAATTTAGCAATATTACATGTAATACAATTATTGAGGCAAATTTCATTATTCTTGAGTATTTTAATAATAGTAAATTTATTGTATAATTTTAGTGATTTAGTTAAGAATTTGATTGATGTGCAATGTACGATAATTAAATAGATTAATATATATACACAATATTATGCACATTTTTAAAATCAGTTCTGACACTGCCATTAATCATGCTGATATATGTTGAATTTACTTTTTGTTGAAAATGTGCGTATAATGCAATGAATTATGAATTTAACATTTATGACATGCTTATAATGATGTGGGTTTTAGATTTTTTGTTTTGCCGATTTTATGGTCAGATTTTTTAAAATTTTCATCCCACCAGCTTCATTTTGAAATTATCTCTTTTAGCATAAAACTGTAAATTTTTGAGTGATTTAATCTGATGTTGGAAAATGTGTTCGAAAAGAGATAAATATAGACTAGTAGTTAATTAAGATGAATTATGATTTATAAATTCAAATGTTTGGAAGCATTGTATGTATAGATGTAAGGAAGATCACCTTTATTGATGTGCATGACAAGTTAACCTTGTGTGTAAGTATGACCGTCTAATTAAAATACGACACCAAAATCTTATTACCAAGTTTGATGTATATAAAGTACATTATCAGTGGTGTGAAGATTAACACTGCTAATGTAAATAGTGGCTATCAAAAGGTCTATACATCCAGTCCATGACAGAATTAAACACCTGGCAAATTTATAAATCCATAAGTATGATTTGGTGCCAAGGGCCATTTGTTCCCTGTATTGTGTGAATAATACACAAAAAAGTGTTTGTTGGTCCAAGAGGGTCAGCCTATTGGGTAAAGGTGTTAAAACCAGGCAGGACTTAATGCGGTCCAATGCTTCTCAAAGGAAACTTATTATTTCGGATTATAAAACATTTGATGGCACACAGCACCATCTTTTTTTGGAACGGTGTAGTAACAGTTCCCTAATCATTCCAGTGTAGCAATAGTTCCCTAATCATTCCGCATGAAAATGGCTGGGGTGATGAATTTGTCATTTTGTCATCAGAATGCATGTAATCTCATTCTTGTTTAAATGACTCTAAAAGAAAAATTTATTACATTTATTTGTAAACGATGTTTTTTTCAAGAGAAAGGGACAAAATGTTGAGAATGGTGGTATTTTTCCACCGCAAGTTTCCTGTGAGTTAATTACAGCCTGTGTGTACACAGAGAAATTGGTATAAAAGCAAAATATTAATTTGAATTGAAAGTAATTATTTACTGAGCACCAGGTGCCTGAATTATGCATGTCCAGCGATGAATTAAACATCAAGTTCTCGGAAAATAAATATTTTAGGATGGTAAAAAAGATTAGGTAACCACCATTAAATGTTAAATCAAGGATAGCATGCAACTCCCCCAGGCCTGGGTACACTGATGTCAAAAAAAAAAAAAATTAACGTTGAGTTCACACAAGTTTAAGTTTTGACATCTTCATTTTATTTTAATTTAAAAGGAGACTAGTGTAACGTTTTTATTGGTGTTTCTTTAATCCTGTAGGAGTTGAAAACCGTAATCCGATAGGGGCTTGATATTTATTTTTTTCTTTTTTCATGAAAGGCTAATTTACATGAAAACACAGGTTCCAAGTTGATCATGAATTTGGCCGGGCAAGGTGGTAGTTAGGTTGAAGATTTATACGAAGTCGAGTGTTTGATGTTAGCTTTAATATTATTTCATTCCCTTTTTCACATGATCATTTTTTATAGGTAAATTGATGCCTTACCCTTTATAGGTCTTTATTTTGATACGAGATACAATGTAACCAAGACGTGGAAACCAGAGAAAAAATTACAAGCAGGAATCTAATGTACGGAAAATTTATGGCCGGGGACATTCCCAAAGTCTATTACAAATTAGTTTGGTTTTTAGATTGTATAGTTTTATGTAAATTTTTTTTGGATGGGAAGAACCACCCTTCTTTTCATGTGTTTGGCAGGTATGTCGGGGTAAATAGCTAGACCACTCATTTCCTCGGCATTGTTTTGGAGTGATTAGGCTGCACCTGCAGTATATAACTTGATATGACTATCAAGTGCCTATCAAATACACCAAAAACCTCCCAAGATTGGCGGGGGAATCTTTTTAATTTGTAACCCTGGTTTTTGCTTTGTACAGTTTTTAGGTATCTGTTGCAGTTTTTCATACACTTGCTTTGAACTGCAGGAAATGCATGCACAAAATATCAGACAAAATACCAGTCCTCTGGATTTATTCAGGGCTCCTATAGTCGCTATACACTACAGTGAGCGTGTCAAATTTAGGCGTGTTTTATGTACATTGTCAATAAACAGCAGTTAATGAACTTCACTCTTTTTCAAACACAAGCTGTGTGGATATTTTGTAAAATTTGATATTCGTAATTTCTGTTTAAACTGTGTGTACTCTGCATACATGGTGTAATGAGTTATTTAATGTTTTTTTTGTTCATTATTACCCCCCTCTCCCTCCTCTCCACTTCAAATTTCTGATTGGTATATTTTTTCTTTATTGTTAATTTGTAATGTGTATTGTATGTTGGATGTGAGACAACATATTGCGTGTGCTAGCTGCCATTTTCAATTTTACATGTCATGTACGTATTCTTACTCAATGCTTGTAAATTAGAAGCATTATAAATTTAAAAAAGGTTGTCGTAAATCTCGTGCTTTGGTTAAGTATATTGTAGGGAATTGTTGACTTTGTAACACAGTTACACGAAAAATTTACAGCTAGGACAGGGTTTTATGTGTGAATTCACAAGTTTTATTTACAACTTTCCTCTTAGTGTTAAAATGGAAAGTGCAGGGTGTCAAAAGTATTTTTCAACATCTTGCAAACTTTGAAAAGAAACAGATTTTTCTTGCACTTGAAGTAAATTTTATGTCATACATTATGTCATGCATATTAAAAAGAGCATAGAGAGATTAACATTTTTGTCAACATTAATAGGAAGCATTTTCAAATCTTTAAATTTTTAAGCTGAAAATTTAATAAATTAAAATTGGTTTTTCTTTCTTTTTTTCCAGAGACCTCAGCTCCAACGATTTACACTTTCTAAATGACAGCATATTTGAACATCTTACGTCTTTGGAAATTTTGTAAGTATCTCAGAAACTACATGTCTTGTGACTTAAGAAAAAAAAATTATCGAAATATGCTGGTTTAGTATCAAATAGATTGTTGATACCTTTGTTTCATGGATTATTGCCATCGACCAAACAGGAGACCAAATCATCCGAATTCCTGAATATCCCTGTGAGCTTTTGTCGGTGATCCTCGTATAAAAAGATAAATGTCTTGTTGACGCTGTATTGAAACCCGTTTTGTGTCGACATTGGTTTTTTAAACACACATCTTGTAAATCTGAGAGTGTGATAAAACTAGCATACATGAATTTAAGCTCACCCTTTGTGGCCGAGAAGTGAAGACTCACCCTTTTTTGAGATTGCAACTCACACTCACCCCTTAGCCGCAGCAACCGCGGGTAACAACATCTCACCCCCAAAAAATTGTTTAGTATGTTGGTAGTCAGCAATAGTTTCCCTTAATATGAAAGTTGTATCAAAAAGCCAAGAAAGCCTGCAAATGTCCAGAAGATACTCAGAAGATCTGTAATTAGTAAGACTAATGCTATCAAATGACACTTAACTGCGAACTTGTGTGACACTTGATATAAGTTGCTTTATAAATAGAAATGACCTAAAAGCTATGTATAGTAAGTCTTATTATGGCCTTTATACCAGTAAAGCATTGATATAAAAAAAATCTCACCCAAATCACCCAATCTACCCTTAGCTCGGCAAAAATCTCACTCAATAGGCCAGTCGGAATATCACATGTATGTAAATTGACATCTTCAGAGTTTATGAAAAAAAAAAATTTGGAGCATGGTGTGTGTTTGAAGTAAAAATTTTGTAACAAGTAGCAAGTTAAACGGTCAAAATCAAGGGCCATTTTTTTTTTTTTATCTATTTACTGTAATAGACGTGAGGATGCATACTCATGTTTTTTTCCCAATAAGACCAAATAAGGTTAGCAATTGTTATCATTGATATATATAAATATGAAATGTATTAATTTGTTTTTCCAGGAAAATCAACCACAACAAAATTAATGAAGTGCCCCAGCTGAAGGGATTGGGAAAATTGAAAGTTTTAGAATTGTAAGTAACAGTGTCATGTTCAATTTACAACTGCTAACA
>CAJDSM010023700.1:3488-13768 GCA_903981925.1 Ostrea lurida | reverse complement strand
TTCCTACAAATATACTTCCACGGTTGCATCTAAATTTTTAATAGCAAGCAAACTCTACATAGCCTAGATATTGACAATCTATTCCTGTTTTTTTTCAACTATAGTCCAGCTGACTGTCATAACAGTGATGGTAAATATAGTTGACAAAATGAGAATATAAGATATCTACTTTTTAAAAAGTCCTAAAATTCAGAGAACTCTGTCACCGCAGTTTGGCCAACATACTTAATCTCCATTATGAACTTCTGTCGAAGATTATGCAGAGGATGAGTAAAAATGTGAAAAAGAAGAACTTGATACTGTTCAAAGAATAAGTATAAGATGATTAAATCCCCGTATTAGATTATATACTGTACGTAAAAACAAAAGTGCATACCAACTATCCTTCTGTGTTTCGTAAATCAGAAGTGATCAAAGAATTAGATAGGTTACGTGAGGGGTATGTTTTGGGCTTGTAGACCTAACAATATGTCACATATTGTCTTTGTCTGTAAGGCTCATTACTACAACTGCATTTTAAACGAACTTGTATTAACTCCACATTTCGGTAATCATACTTACACTCCTACTGTTTTTTCAAAAGATGATATTCTTCAAAATCATGTTTCAGTTTTAAACATATTTTCGGAACACTCTAGCAGCCCTAAATCAATTACTCCTTAACCTTCAAATTTCTTAACATATCAAAAGTTGACACTTGTAATTTCATTGTAGGTAATTCGTATCAAAGCATATTTAAGAATTGAAAAATAGCGACAACTGAGCCACTCGCGTTCTGTGTGTTAAAATACGTGCAACTGAAATAGAGTTTGTGATTAAAATGTTCTTCAAATGAAGTTTGAGATAAAAAATAATCATTTCTTACCGACCTAACCCTATTTTTGAGAATTGTTGCTATGCAAGACTTTTCGGTCCACTCCACTGTTAATGGGGAAGTAAAGTACACTTATAACGCTTGACAAGCAAAAATGAAATATGACTATGAACACGACATTTTCACCTTTTAGTCTATAAGAAATTTCATTTAAATGATATTTCTATTCAAGAAATAAATTACTTGTTATAACTCCATCAAATGATACAACATTTAGCAATGAACCTCTGTATAACGACGAATCCTAATATATAAGAAATATATACCAACTTATTTATACATGTACTTTGAGATCAAAGGTCAAGGCCGGTGATTGAGTACAAAATAATAGTTTCCAGATAGTATTAAAATAAACTATGAAATTACAAATTATCACTAAGTCATATGTTGACTGATTTGTTTCATACCCTTTGTTAAACTGCCATTTTCATACTAGATTTGACGATGAGTAGTTTCGACTACGGGCTCACGGCGGGTGTGACCGGTCGGCAAAGAATGCTTACTCCTCCATGGCACCTTATCCTGCCTTCGTTTTTGTCAGAGGCCCGTGTTGCCCTACACTCGACTTTGTATGTATGTTTTTTGGGGGACTATGATTACGTTTAACACATTGTTTACTTTGCCAATTTATACTTTAGTTATAAAAAAAATACATAATAGTATGTTCTTTACTAATTTAGAGGTTCAAAAGTGAAAGCATTGTAGAAAATTGTTGTGTAAGGCTAATAAGTCTCTATGATTTACAGATGACACTGATTCTTCATGGTTTTATTTTAAGTCCTAGCTAACCAAAGTTAGTAGTATTCATTTTTTTTTTCTTTGGTGTACGCTGTATTTCATTCATTTTTTCTATATTTATTCACTACCTTTGAAAAACAACAATCATTTAAAATTGAAATACATGTAGTTTTAATATCTTCAATTTTTCACATTTCATAGCTGTGATACTTAAAATGTAACTGCGGCCGAATTTGACGTTTGCGTCAGTTTTCTTGTATTTATTAAAATAATAATTATTTAGCCAGGCACCATAGCGTAAGCTATGTCCCGGCTGTAGGGATCGTCGATCTCCGCTTAGTAATCCGGAACTGACCACAACAACCCCCACAATAAACCCACACTCTTCATAATCAATCCATCGTAGGTTCTTATTCCATAACACTATTTAGAATTTCAAACAATGTTTTGATGTTCAAACTATTTGAAAGTGAAGGGATTTTGTTAAGGCACATTTATCAAAAGATTTATCACTCTCCAAACAATTATGCAGGTTTGCTGGTTCTTTCACTGAATGTCCAGTTTATGATTATAGACTCATGGAATGACTAATTAATATAACCGTATCAGTCTTTTTTGCTATTGTGAGTGAAAAAAATAGTTCTGAACAAATTAAGATCCTTTTTGCATTAGAATTTGTTTTCAACCATTAAATAATGAAGGATTAATCTAGGCATATTACAAATCATCCTTGGGTGAAGGGGATTCAAGTTCGTCAAATGAGGGGTCAAGCTCTTTCCAAAGGGGAGATACTGAGTAGTACATGTAATAAAAAAAATTAAAAAAAGGTGAGGTCATTTAAAATTTTTCTTCTCAAGAACTACTGTATGAAATTTACATGATGAACAAGGTACTTGACATGAGTATGTTTACAGCTTAATATGACCTCCCACCCCCGACAGTGATGAATTGTTTGATTATTTGTATTTTTTTTTCATAATTCCCGGGCGTCGAGAATATTTCACACCTATTGGACGGTACCATTGCGGGAAGGGCTCAATTTAGACCTATGCTAGCTCATGCTTTTAGGTGTGGGTTCTTTTTGCGCATGCCACATACTGCGGACACAAACGGACCGCCACTCTTCGTGTTTGTAAGGGTATTCGAAGACGCCTGATTCTATTCTCAATCGATTTGTGAGGAACAAATATTCCCTATTTTCGGTTTTTAGGTTTGACAGCGGGCGCGTTCGGTGCGACACGAGCTTCGAAACACGACCTCCGATAGACGGCGAGAGTTCAGCTCTACCATGAGCACGCGCGGTCTCCGACAGTGGGGGGGGGGATCAAAATTTACATGTGTATAAGAAAATCCTTAAGATATTTCTTAACTGTTAGCTAGTTATCATTTTTTACAGGTACGATCTTTATTTAAGGTAGAGTGCACAGCGTAATAAAATGGCTGACTTTCCCTTCGAACCATTTTGTTCACGGTTTGATTTTCAAATTGTCACTGCAAAAAATATAGACAAAACACCGGTTTTTTGGATCTTCTTTTTTTAAGTTTGGAAAGGTTTGGGGTCATATAAACGGTTTTTTCCCCTCCTGAATAAATAAATTTAAGAAAGCGCGCGATTCAATTGAGATAGCTGTTCGTTTTGACTGGTGGGATCTAAATCTGTTGCGACAATGGAATTAGGACTTCACCAATTCATTCTCGTGTGTAGAAATGACATACTATATGGATGAAGGTTAGTGCGGTTATATTTAATGGTCATCTAACAAATGAGACAGATGAATGTATAGCCACTAAAACGACAACCATCGGAAAAGATATTTACATAATAGTATTCCTATATTTCAGACTACAGCATAATAAAGCATCTATAATAAATATAATCAGTTAACCTTTAAGAGTACAGTGAATATATTTCTCTTGTTTCATATATCTACTTTGCTAACATATGAACCGGGCCTCATAGTGCTTGTTCTCCTATCTTTTTCTATAACAAATGCCTAGCAGAAGAGAGTCAATAGATAAAAAAGAAGGGACGTCCCTTCTAGTAAAACGAGGATAATATTAAAATGACCAACCATTATATGTCCAAAAAAAGCAACCTTGTATGTTATAAAAATTCTATGCTATAAAAAGTCTATCTTTATGGTGAACGATTTATTAGAGGTCTATGGTCAATGCCGTGTACGTGGTAAGTAATTGAAATATCATGTATGTTCATAGTATTATATTTAAGGACCACGTAATGAATATGATGATGAAGAAGAGAGGATGATGATAGAGATGATGATCAAACTGAACTGGATAAGATGGGTGAGAAGTGTATTATGATATAATGTAGCGTACAGTCCTATAGCAACATACTAGTGCTATTTTTCTGGTTATGTTGGAAATATGTGGTTTTCTGTTGATTTCACAAGTTACAAGACGAGCAGGTCATATCTGGATCGGTGCTCGCTACAACGTAATACACATGTATTTTCTTACAGTGTATTGATTAAGGTTTTAATGACCCAGGAGTTTGACATTTCTATGGATGATCATGAGAGATGCAAGCGCTCAATACACCGTAAAGTGGTAGCCAGGGTATAATGAGTAAAGAATGTTAACAATATGTTGTGCATCACTACTTCATATCGAAAACCTTTTATTTTTACATCATAGCTGTCTTGTGACTTGACTTAACTTCAAATATTTTTCAGCAGAGCTTTTCAGATTTTGCTGTAATTTACTTATTGAAAGACTATGGTTATTACTTATAAATTGGGAACTTGTGACTCATCTGTGGGGTTGACCTACTTTTTATAAAATGTGACTTCACTTTTCTGAACTTTATGGAACAAGCTTTCATGATTATGGCAAGATTTTTTATTTTATTATTTGATTTTACTGTGATTTGGGTTATCTGAACAGAAGGTGTTGGGCATACTTGTGTTATATGTTAATTTGGCGCAAGTAAACAATGCGTGTTCAACGTAAATCATGTATAACTAATAAAAGTCGAGTGTAGGGGCAAACACGGACCTCCACAAAAGCGAAGGGGGATTAGTGTGAGCGGTCACGATACATGCGCCGTGACTTAGTTGACAAGGTAAAAGGGATAACTCGTTGTCAAATTAAGTACGAAATGACAGTCTAAGGGAAAGGAAGAAAACACATCAGTCAACTTATGATTTAGTGATAATTTGTAATAATGCAAACAAGTATTTATAATCTGATCGCTCTCAGATTCTAAAGATGTATTGTTCACACACTTAAACTTCTTTCTTCTTAGACACCGTGGGGGTCACGGGTTTAGAATAGGTCCCAGCATTCCTTGCGGTGTAAGAGGCGAACTAAATGGGGCGCGTCACTGTCGGATGAGACGGAAAACGAGGTCGTCGTCACAGCAGGTGTGGGAGAAAAGATCTTCCTGCTCAAAGGCCCTGAGTGTCGTAGGCTAAAATTTTGCACCTCACCGGAATGTGACGTTCCATATGAGTGAATATCATCTCGAGTGCTGGACGTAAAACAAATATATAAATCTCATCAATCCCCCGCCCCCCCCCAAAAAAAAAGGCGGGGGGGGACGGGACCAGGAGACAGTTTCAAAATGAAATGGACTGTCTCAATATCCTATAATGGGAGCAAATGCCACGTCTGTTGGTGAGTAGTAAGTATCTAAATAATTGAATTGCGTAGTCAAATAGTCTTAATCTTAAGTTGTATTTTTAAAATATACTTGGAAGAGCAAATATTTCAACCATTGAGTCCAAGTGCTGAATGAACAGTCTTTGAAGAGCTTCGATGAGCAGGTTCTTGGTGACTCCATTCAGAAAGGGACCGTTGTGCAAGCTAGCAGATGCCTTTCTGTGGCGGAAACACACCTAAGAACTACAACGCAACTGGCTGAATTACTCTGCTCTACAAAAGTGTGGCTACATCTAAGGCCTCAAAACTGTAATTGCCCCGAAGCACATAACAATACTTGATGGATATGGGAAAACGGCACAATATCAGCTAGTCCCATCGCATTTCCTCTCTCTCGCGTCATTGCGAAAACCCAATGTCACTGGGATGCGCTCCTTCATTGGGGCTTTCCGTTTTTAGTCGTGTCTTACCAAATTCTGCGAACATAATGGATACTGGAACACGGAAGTTGCAGGAAAAAAAGAATAAATTTATTCTTTGGACTGACTCGCTCTTGTATCACTTTCGAAAGCCAAGAAGCCTTAAAGCACTGCAGAGAATCACGCTACCAAAGCAAGCGATCAACTTTGGATTGTCACAGACGGTTCCGTAAACAAATGGTTGGTGCAACCCTATATACGGAGGAATGACAAAGAGCTCCTGGTGGATTTTTCAGTGCAAAGTTACAAACAGACGATGACATGGCTCCCTGTAATTGAAACCCTCTCCATTGCTACTGCCGTAAAACCTTTGCACCATATCTTGTTCAATCCACCTATAGGCATGTATATTAACGGATAGCAAGCCTTGTGTGCAAGCATCATGAAAGTTATGTCTTGGTGAATTCAACTAGCCCCCGCGTTTTGACATACCTTTCAACGGCTAGTAATACCATGTTTCGATTCGTCACGTTAGCGGTGCATGTATCTAACCACATCTGATCATGCTAGTCGAAACGCTCCAGATATTTTGAATGTCCTGCAAATCTGCAGCTTTGTGCGCCAAATGAACAGCAGTCGTGAGGCCGTCAATATCACCGGCTCGTGATGGATATGTTCGCTTACCCTACAAAACGAGTCTGCTTGGTTCCAATCCATCTGAGTGCTTCGATTTAACGACGTCTCATTCAAAACTAAAAGGCAGGCTCGGTATCTGAAACTCACCAACATACAAGGATGTCAAACGATAATTTCAAGTGGCGAGCATTGAACAAGGATGGTCTTCTAGTTACCGCAAAGTACCAATCCATTCTCAACTAAGCAAACCCGCATCTAGTCCCAAGACCTGGTATCTGGACCTCTATTGTATTACACCTAAGCTAGACCACCCACTCTCATCAACTAAAAGCTGTTTGCGTCTACTTTGCTCTGCCATGCATAGATCAGGAATTGATCACATGTAGCAAACTGGTCACACACTGCCTTATTGCCCAAAAAGTTGCCTATATTTCCACACTGCAAGTATATAAGTGTCATCTGATCCCCCTAATACCATAGGCGTTTCCTTTGCAGCAGATGTCATTCGACGAAAAAGGCAAATTATCCTTCTAGTTAGGGAATGCGTTACTTCCTACACTGTTTGTACATCGATACCAGATGAGCAAAAAGTCACTCTCGGAGATCACTTAATCCAGCTGTGCACTGAACTTATACCGCTTGATGGACCTCTTGCCGTTATTCGCACAGATGTTGCTCCAGGATTCGTAGCTCTTACCAATGATCATTTATTGGCAAAACACCGTATATCTATCGAAGTCGGGAACCGCAAGAATCGCAATAAAATCCTGTCGCAGAAAGAGCTGTACAAGAACTTGAAAACGAAATTCTACGGCGTGAACCAAACTGTCGATCAATTACACCTCTCTTTTTTGCAGTAGTGACCGCTGTTCTTAATACCACAATCCGATCAAGAGGCCTTTCATCACGCGAAATGATGATGCAACGAGATCAATTCACATGTGAGCACCTCCCTATAAATGACCGTGACCTTATCTTAGAACAAAGTGAGTCTCGAAAGGCCAATCATCCCTACAGCGGACAGTCTAAGGCTTCAACTAATTCCTTTACTAAATCGCCTAGTCTTCATGTGGGTGACCTTGTGTAGCTCTACTCTGATAGAAACAAAACATCCGGACGCAACAGGTACATGGTCTCTTCTGTTGAGGGATCCTGATGTAATATTAGGAAATTCTCCGGTTCACTGCTCCGCCAATTATCGTACCGTGTGCGTCAAAGTGATTGCTATCGCATACCGGCTCCGCAAGCTAATTCTAATTTGCCGTGAGATATGTCAGATGATGGTGATACTGACACTTACCATCATGAGGAACTGAACACGATGACGCCACTGATCGAGTGAAACCCGATACTTCTAACCGCCCTCCAGCAACCTGTCCCGAACCCCTATGATCCGCCCATTAATCCACCCACCCCTACATACCATATCCGCATCCAATCACGAGAACCAATAAATGAGACAGTGAAAATACGTTTCATCACCGCCAGATACATGTTAGACACCCGCCATTCTCAGGCTCAAGAAAGACCCTGCTTACCTCAAGATTAAGTCTTCGATGACTTGTTAAAATGGAGGCAAATAATCCCCATACCTGAGGGAAGTCTGCCAGCTGTGATGGGTATAGTTATTTTGTTGTAGTATGATATACAAAGTCTAGCATGCCTGATCTGATTACGTAACTGTGTATCTATCGTTATCCACAAATCATTCTATGTTTCCGTAAATGATAATTGCGTCACAAACCACAAAAGACTGATAAGGACATGTAAAGAAAGTGGTTGATCCATTTATATGCGACGGTTGTTATTGTAGGGTTGTTTCCAGTTGTATTGCCGCGTGAATAACAGTTCTAAAAATAAGCATCTTGTTTTGGTTGTGTATATAAGTTGGTATTGCATCAGGGCGGCGCTTGTTTTAAATTAACCTACATTCATTTAGTAAATACAGATGTAGATGTTGTGAAATTAAATCAATAGAATTAATTTTAATTGTACAGCTATACATGGTATAAATCATAGCCTATATATATCACATAAATGGTATCATCATATTCAATACACCTACTTTAACGTTTTCCTGAAATTGAAACATATAACATAAAACACAAGAAGGGGAACTCAGAAAATCGAAAAAAGATTTTGATCAACATTTGAACGATATCCAACAATATTACGAACAGTTCAAACACCTTGTCAATTGCAGACATCAGTTTAGAATTGATTGCTATTAGCTCAACTAATAAGAACATTTCGTGGGCGTTAATTATTTATTACTATGATTGAAACTAAAAAACTTAATCGATTTTTGTCAACTTCATTGTTGATCAACATGCGGCCGTCATTCTCGCATATAGGTTCTCACAAAATTACCATTCGTTTCTGATAGTTGAGATTTATGTAAATAAAGATCATTTGGCAATAAAACGAATGAATTAAACAAATCATTATACTAATAGAGTGTCGTTATAACGCTGCTTAAAATGCTGGGACTAACAACCGAACGTCATTTTACCGGCTTCCACAATCCTTTCGCTTGCCAGATATCGCTTGATTGCACTCTCCACTCATACACAGTCTGGTCTGATGAAAAATTAGAAAGCCCACCACTCTCAAGCACCCTGGCACCAGCAACGTGTGGATCTTACAACTAAATGGCTTTTACCGATGTGTAATAATAAAACGATGATTACGCAGATTTGTTGAACACTGTTCACCTTTGACATATTTCAACGTTTCGTAACCCATTCGATATACACCAGCGCCATCTAGCGCTTAAGAAAACGTTCTTTATTTGGATGAACATAATGTCCATGGAGTCTAAACTTCAAATGAAAGAAAAATTTAAATGCAATCCAGATCAAATGGAAAAACGGACAAAAAAATTAAACACAGACTGGACCTTGTATTACAATTTATCAGTGTTTTCAAAACAGAAGTCTCGAAGCATAATGTCTGACCATACATGATTATTGTGCAGTCACACTTGAAGTGACTCAAACCCGCCCAATTATTAGTCTAAAAAAAACTCTGGTTATTTGTAATTAATTCAGTTCCAATCCGGAACTGAAATATTACAAATACAATTGAGTGGTTTATAATTTTGGTTGCCACTCAACCATTTGGAGGCCGTTCTTAGCAAGGAGGACCCAATGAGATAACAGAAATAATAAATCAAAAATGAGTGATGTCATTCTTTGCATAATTTAAGCCTAAGATACTTTTGCCAACATCTATTTATTGCTGTATGATGATTATTAATTGTTTCAATGTACTCCCAGCTGAGAATATTCCAGGGCGCCTTTGCAGCAGGAGGGCATTTTATCGTGCCACAACTGCGTGACGGGGCCTCGGTTTTCCGGTCCTAATCCAAAGGATCCGCCCCATTCACTCCAACGTCATCACCCTACACACCAAGGGGACGTACCTATTCTACCCATCCCAACGATGGCTTGTAACTATCTTAATGACATTTAATATACGGTATTCTGATGTTATAAGAATTTTCCTAGAGTTCAATAGTATACATAATCTACTTTAAGGGTCTCTAGAACGGCTTGTGTTAGTATATTTAGGCCTGCATTATCTTAGTCATAAAGAGAGAAATTTACCCTATTGATGGAAGAAAAAAAGGGGGGTCAGGTATTTAACACTGATTCCACCATGGTGTATGAATTTGTATATAATAAATATATTTAAGTAATCTTCACCCACAATATGTATTACATTCGTTTGAAGTAGTCCTTTTAATCAGCATATAATAATGATATAGATTAACTAAGCAGCTAGGTACTCAATATTGCGAGAATTCATTCGCCTTAAATAAATATGTAACATAATTAGTTTTAACTTTTATCTATATACTATAAGAATATATATGGTTGTGAATTCATCGATGGACTTGAGTTAGCGATATGGATCAATTCCAATTTCAGGGAACCGAACAATAACATTAATCTAACGGCCCCCCCAGCAAACTGGAATTTCAAATG
>CAJDSM010023698.1:4579-19658 GCA_903981925.1 Ostrea lurida | reverse complement strand
GGAATGGTTATCTAATCTCCTGGGAATGGTAACCATCTCTACTTGAAATAGCCATCTTGTCCACTTGAAATGGTAGTACTGCCTTTTCTACTGGAAATGGTAGTCTTCTCTATTGCTTAGGAATGTACTACCTTTTATACTGGAGATGGTAGTACTTTTCTCTATTGCTTGGGAATGTAAATTAATGCCTTTTTTACTGGAGATTTTAGTCTTCTCTATTGCTTGGGAATAATTCAGATTTATACTGAATGCACTCTCTCTAGAAACACCAATTTAATTTTATGATCATACTGACATTGCACTCTGCTAAGATTCCTTGCAGCAGATCAATCTAATTAAAATTAGATGCTTTGAGTCATGTTAACTAACAACCGTAGGCAAGTGGATCAAATGATCTTTTTTTCAGATTCAGTTATAATTGAAAAAAAAATTGAATTTTTATCTAAGAAATGTCACTGGCAAAAAAAGGAAATTTTTATTGGACAATGACTTTGCAGTGGGATGACATTAAACTTTAACTCTTAGTGCAAAGGTTCTTAATCACTGGTATTAAGCCGATGCTTGTAACTGCAGTTACGGGTAGCCCAATATGGCAGACAAAAGTACAGGTAGAATATATTTTTGCTTTTTGTAATACGATAAATAACTATAAACTGTTAAATTATGCCAATATGGACAAACTTTGATTCATAGAGATCAGTTATTGGTCTCATTCATTATGTATTACGTGTTTGGTTCATCTGTGTTTAACGTATGATAAAAACAGAATGATGCGTGTAACTGCATACTTCACGGAATGAGCTTTAATTTTGACCTAATGTATATACGATATAATCCTAACTTGTGCAGTTTACGCTTTATAATCCGCGAAGCGGATATATTTAGCGCAAACTGTACAAGTTAGATTATATCGTATAACATAGGTCAATTAGCTTCATTCCTTATAATTAATTCTAAAATTGTATTTAACTTTGTGTGATGAATAATTTGCGAGATAATGAAGGATTGAATGAGGGCACGAATTTTGCCGTAGCAACAAAGTGAAACAATAACGTCAAATGCATTGTGACGTTCTAGGACGTCACAAAGAGCAAGTTACATTATCCAAATAATTGATTGTGCTCAATCGTATTTCAGCCAATCAAATTGCTTGTAACAAGTAAATAAAATTATTTGTCTATCATCGATCTATAATCGTGATGAGTGTAACTGGCAATACAGATATCCGTAACTTGCAAACACGCTGGCTGTTTACAATAGGTGTAGTTTCAGCATTATGGGACTTTTTGCACATTTATCTAGTGTATATCGATCAGTAACTTTTATGTTTTAATTTTCAAGAACAAACGTCATAATTTATAGTACATTACTTCAACAGCTAGGATGGAAGAGGATAGCGGGTATCATTTCTCAGTTACGGTCATCCACATTTCAGAAAGTTCATTAATTACGGGCATCAATAGTGGCAGTTACACGCATCATCACTGATGTCATTTTGGCGATGTTTGGAGTTTTATGACGATATTTTGTTCAAATAATTCCAATTTTATAAAAATACACACTAGACTATGAAGCTATTTCAATAAATAATAACAAAAGAAAAAACAGAGATAAATGACTAACTCGATCTGTGGCCGCCATCTTGGGCTACGCGCACAGTTACGGGCATCGGCTTAATACCAGTGTTAATTAATAGCCAGACGGTGTCATTTCCCAGCACCGAGTCAACTGGTCAATTTTATATAAGTCAGGGACTGTGATAAAAAAAAATGAATTTTTTTGTTAAAGAGATGCATTAGAAGTAAATAAATTACTTGGCAAAGGTTTCTTGATACTGTAAATTGGTTATTTACGCGTGGGGGAAATTTACACTAATTACGCGGTCACGTGATGAGCGTGTAAATTCCACCTACGCGTATACATATGGATATCATATATGTTTTGTATTTCACTCAGTGACCACGTATTTTTCCCCCACGCGAAATGTTGGGCATGGAAAAACGCGTACTTAACCCCCAGCGTAAATAGCCACTTTTACAGTAACAGATGGGGTATCTTTATGTTGAACCAAAGTAATTTTGACTCTCGATTCTCGATCAAGTTCTTTTAGCCGAGGTCAAGGTCACAGAAATCAGAATGATGTTTTGGTATGTAAGTATTTATTATAGAAAATGTAGAAGTTTTTATGTACAGTTAAACCTCGTTATCTCAAACTCAGTTGGCTGAAAAAAAAATCAAGGATTCGAGATATTGAGTTTAAACTTCATAAGGAAAATGCAGTTCAGATTTAAAACTCATTTCAACATATTCATGTTATTTGAGATATCAATGTTTTGAGATACAAAAGTTTAAACTGTACTAGAGAGATTGTGGAAGCTTGTATAAATAATACACTTTATTTGAATGTACATAATTAAGTACCAAAGTGTAATGAGTTAAGCTTAGGGCAGGACGGATCTGTTAAGACAGTTTAGTTCTCATGATAAGTGAGACAAGCTTAGGGCAGAGTGAATCTGTTAAGACAGTCTAGTTCTCCATGATAAGATTTAATACAACCTTCCTGTACTATTCATGCAGTATTCTAGACTCTCTATAATGTAAGCACAGCAGTGGGTGTTAGATAGGGATCCTAAGTACAGTTGTCTCCATTGGGAATAGTAGTCTTCTCTATGGAGAATGTACAGCAACTGTTGAACTTCAATATCTCAAACTCTGATATCTCCAATACCATGGCTATGTCGAACTGATATTGGGGTCCCAGCCACCTATTTTCCAAGTATTTTCACTCTCGATATCTCAAACCCATGGAACTTTTTTCTTGGTCCCATTGAGTTCGAGAGAACGAGGTTCAACTGTAAGTCTTTTCTACTGGGAATGATATTTATTTCTGCAAGGAATAGTAGAGTTTTCTACTGGGGAAGGTAAATTTTCTGTACTGGGAATGGTAGTCCTCTGTACTGGGAATGGCAGTATTGTCTGCTTGGGAATGGCTGTCAACTTCACTGTGTATTGTGTAGTGTTTTCTAAATACTTTATTGATGTGAAAAAAATTCAAGGAATCAATTCTGAAAATATTTCTTTAGAATTCAAGGTCTAGCCATTGAAATCTTGGAACCATTTTTGAAGTTTGTTTTTGTGGACCCACAAGACAATCCCAAGTATCAACCAATGAGAATATTCCTGCAGAGGGAGCTGCTCTTTGTTGCAGACCAAACAGATGACTGCAATAAAAGGAAAAAAATCCTAGGATTTATAGCCAACATTCTACCTTGTCTTCAGGTTTGAAGCATGTATGAAACAGTCGATAATAAATGTTTTGTGAAAATCAAGATGTTCTATCAAAGGTTGGATTTTGTGCTCATTGTGTTATCTGTTGTGTAGGTCAAAGATAAAAATTCCCTGGGGAGCACTGCCCTGTTTGTGATGGGTGTCGTTGATGTTTGTCTAACCCGAGTCTCAGAAACGGAAGCTATACTGAAGAAACTGATTACCTACTTAGTGGACATGTGCTGGGAGTTTTATTCTCAGTCTCAGGACATCTCAATAATAACGCGTTATGTTGCTAGAGTGGCAGACAAAGCACCAACAGTAAGAAGTATTTATTTTGTAGGAATATTGATATTTCTGTCTATATATATGTCCCAAAGGTATCATGAACCATTTTTTTGTCTTGTGTGGGTAATGTTTATATTTATTGTTTCTTCAGACTTTGTCATGTGACGCCCACTTAATATCTCTCAGTAGTCTTCTTCTGAAGGTGGACATGGAGGATGCTTCTAACATACTTATAACAGGTAAAACTCGAGTCAATACAACTGTTAACAGGTAAAGCTCAAGTCGATACACTTGTTACAATACTTACAACAGGCTAAGTCAATACAACTTTACAATACTTAACGACAGGTCAGGTCAATACAACTGTACAATACTTACAAGCAGGTAAATCCAATACAACTGTTTACAATACTTATGACAGGTTCAGGTCAATGCAACTGTTACAATACTTACAACAGGTAAAACTCAAGTCAATACAATGTTACAATACTACATCAGGTAAAGCTCAAGTCAAATACAACTGTTACAATTACTTCAACGGTAAAGCTCAATCACATACAAACTGTTACAATACTTACAACATGTAAAGTCAATACAACTGGTTAATACTACAAACAGGTAAAGTCAATACAATTGTGTTACATATTAACAAACAGGTAAAGTCAATACAACTGTTACAATACTTACAACAGGTAAACGTCAATACAAACTGCTACAATACATTAAACAACAGGTAAAGTCAATACAACTGTTACAAATACTTACAGACAGTAAAGCTCAAGTCAATACAATCTGTTAGCAATACTTACAACAGGTAAAGCTCAAATCAATACAACTGTTACAATACTTACAACAGGTAAGTCAATACAGCTGCTTACAATAACTTTACAACAGGTAAGCTCAGTCAAACAACTGTTCAATACTTACAACAGGTAAGTCAATACAACTGTTACAATACTTACAACCAGGTAAAAGCTCGAAGTCCAATTACAACTGTTACAATATCTTACAACAGGTAAAGCTCCAAGTCAATACAACTGTTACAATACTTACACAGGTAAAGTCAATACAACTGTTACATATTACAACAAGAATAAAGTCAATACAACTGTTACAAACTTAATTAACAGTTAAAGCTCAAGTCAATACAACTGTTACAATACTTACAACAGGTAAAGTTTCTAAGTCATACAACTGTTACATACTTACAACAGGTATAATGTCAATATACAAGACTGTTACAAATACTGTACAAAGGTAAAGTCAATACAATTGTTTACAATACTTACAACAGGAAAGTCATACAAACTTGTTACTAATACTTAAAGCGGTAAGCAATACAACTGTTTACAATACTTACAACACAGGTAAAGCTCAGTCAATACAACTGTTACATAACTTACAACAGGTAAGTCAATACAAACTGTTTACAATACTTACAACAAGGTAAGCTCAAGTCAATACACTGTTACAATACTTACAACAGGTAAAGTCAATACAGTTGTTACAATACTTAACACAGGTTAAAGCTCAAGGTCAATTACAATTGTTTACAATATCTTACAACAGGTAAAGTCAATACCAACTGTTACAATACTGTACAACAGGTAAAGCTCAGGTCAATACAACTGTTACAATTACTTACAACAGGTAAAGCCTCTAGGTTCGATACAACTGTTACAATACTTACAACAGATAAAGTCAATTATACAAACTGTTACAATACTTACAACAGGTAAATCAATACAGACTGTTTACAAATTACAACAGGTAAAGCTCCAGGTCAATACAACTGTTACAATAACTTTACAACAGGTAAAAGCTCTAGTGATACAACTGTTACAAACTCACCTTACAACAGATAAAGTCCAATACAAACTGTTACAATACTTACAACAGGTAAAGTCAATACAACGTTACAATACTCTAAACAGGTAAAGTCAATACAATCTGTTACAATACTTACAACAGGTTAAAGTCAAACAAACTGTTACAATACTTGACAACAGATAAAGTCAAATACAACTGTTACAATACTACAAAGGTTAAAGCCTTCAAGTCAATACAATGTTACAACTACTTACAAAGGTAAGCTCAAAGTCAATTACAACTGTTACAATACTTACAACAGGTAAAGTCAATAACAACTGTTACAATACTTACACAAAATGCAATGTAAACGTACAATAATCAATCAGTGTTAAATACTTACAACAGGTAAAGTCTAAGTCACAACATGTTACAATACTTTACAAACAGGTAAAGTTCAAGTCAATACAACTGTTACAATACTTACAACAGGTAAAGTTCAAGTCAATGACAACTGTTACAATACTTACAACAGGTAAAGCTCAGGTCATTACAACTGTATAATAATGCTACTGGATAATACAGTCAAACCTCGTTATCTCGAACTCAATGGGACCGAAATTTTTTTTCCGAAATATCCATGGATTTGAGAGATCAAGGTTAAAAATACTTAGAAAATAGGTGGCTGAATCACTTCGACAGAGCCATGGTATTTGAGATATCGGTGTGTGAGATACCAAAGTTGAACTGTATTCTAAGGAGGATTATTTAGTGTTTATCGTATGTTTACTCGGATGAAATGGGATATATATTCAGCCAAACCAGACACAATATTTATGATTGCCATACTATTAGTTACATGGTTTTGTAGTTGACCTAATATGGTTTATACATGGTCAGTAAATTCCACTCGAGCCCTAAATTGAATTTACCTCCATGTATAAACCATTTTATGTCAACTACGAATCATGTAACAAATATATCTTACTGACTGCCTTTTAGATAGCATAAAGTTATAAACCTTGCATTTTGATCAATCATGTATGATAATACTCTGGTCTGAAACAACTACAGTCCCTGAAACGTTCTACATAACCACACGCACGGTGACCGCACGCAGAACGCACGGTGGACTGAACGCACAGGTGACCGCACGCAGAACGCATGTGACTGCACACTGAACGCACGGTGACCGCACGCTGAACAATGAAATGAAAAATGACTGAAAACAGGTGAACCACACGCTTGAACGCATGGTGACCGCACGGAAAAATGGTAAAGTAGAACGTTTCAGGGACTGTACATGTATGACGTCTGCATACATGAGTGACATGAGAAATTGCATGCATAGTTTATGTACAATCGAACTTCGATATCTCAAACACTGATATATTTCGAATACCATGGCTTTGTCGAAGTGGTTTGAAAGTCCCACTCATTCTATAAGTAATATTACCCTCGATATATTGAATCCTCGGATATCTCGAAAAAATTCTGTCCCATCAAGTTCAAGATAACAAGATTCGATTGAAGACTTACTGTCTTTAAAAGTTGGAAATTCATTTCTTCGACCGTAGTTTTTATTTATGTTAGTGAACAGTCTATCACTTTGAAACCAAAGTATTACACGTGAGATGGAAAATGACTCAATGACATTTATTAACCATGTACAGTCCAACTTCAGTATCTTTAACACTGATATCTTGAATACCATGGTTATGTTGAAGTGATTCGGAAGTCCTAACCAAGTAAGTATTTTACCCTTGAATCTCTTGGAAGGATTTTCTCAGACCCATCAATTTCAAGATAATGAGATTTGACTGTAATGGCTACAACTTACGGTGTATGGAATATACAGTCGAACCTTGTTATCTTGAGCTCACTTGGACCGAGAAAAAACTTAGAGATATCCGTGGATTTGAGATATCAAGGGTAAAAATAATTAGAAAATAGGTAGCTAGGACTTCCAAACCACTTTGACATATTAGCCATGGTATTTAAGATATCAGTGTTCGAGAAATCGAAGTTCAACTGTATATATGGTCTTCATGTGATCAATGTAAACCAATGGTAATATTACAAATTTGCAGGAGGTAAGATATTTACAGATAGTCAGATATCCTTTCAATATTTACATGTCATAAAAAAGTGACATTATATTTCAGTAAAAAGAGTTTTGGAGTCTGACTCCAAGGACCTTTGTTCTGTAGCAGTGGCTTCCCTTGTTTTGCCGATTCTACAGATTCTGTCTCAGTCGAGTTCTGGCCAGATGGCAGGGAGTGTAAAATCTGCGATCTCGATATCCAAGGCCAACCTAAAACTTATTGAAGGAAAACTAGCGAAAGCACAATATCCGAGGAAACAGGTGATTATGTTGTATGTTTTTGATTATTGGAAACAGGTGATTAAAGGGGCATTTGAAACTGTAAACATTGACGTTAAAAGACATTGTTTTGTCAACAAGGTTGTTCCAAGAGGATTTTGTGTCTTTTATGAAGTGAAAATTAAAGTGTAACAGAAATTTCAAGCTTCTTCAAACCGTACGTGACATATTATACAGATGACGTCATAATCGAATTGACGACGTCATGCAAACAATAACAAAGCAAAAATTTCGGGTTGTGAAATAGAAAGTAAATCAAAATATGCGTTTATTGATAATTAAAATAGAATCTTATATCCGTGCTTATGACATATGAAATTTATGAAATTCGTTACCTGATTTAAAAATTTCCCTTGCCATCTTGGCTCGATCAGGAAATATAAATCTGGTAACTCATTTCATATGCCATAAGCAGCACAGTTAAGGCTGAAGTAAGGGGGCGTGTCCTAATATCTATTCAGGAATGTGTATTATGACATCACACAAAACAACAAAATATCGGAACACTTGCAATATTCTGTAATTTAGAATAATCAATGTTTGATGCACGGAAGTATAGTACTACACAAAAATTTACATTAAACAGCTTTGTTGGTCGTGAGTGTAGTCTGACGCCCTCAGATATAAACAAAACATTGATCGCGATGCACTTGTTATCATGACGTCATAATGATCTAGTGTGACGCATTTCATGATCTATAGGTGGCGGATCAATTGTTTTTGTCAACGAAAAAATTAATTTAGATGTAAATGCATATTTAAAAGACTATCAAATTGAGCACAAATCACACCTTATCAATTCACTAAAATAGTTTCTATCTATCCCGTAGGAAAGCATTTGATGTGCCTTGTTTATTGATAAGGGGGATATGTTGAATCATGGGTGGGTCATGCATATCGATTCACTACAAGGGCATGCTCTAAATACACCACAATGTGTTGTTTTAACGCGAACCAAATAAATATTAAGCTATTTGAAAAAACGTTGTACACCTGATGAAATCTTAGAAATAAATTGCCTATTTGAAATCGAGGTGCAGCTGACTGGTAAGAAATTTAACTACGATACAATATATTATTTTTAACAATTATAAATTAAAATTTGTAAAGGTGTGCAACATAATTCATAAACTACAGAGGTTCATGAATCGAAGTTAGGATTTTACTCCCATCTTATGCAATATTGATTTTTAATGATAACCACAATACCGGTGGTCAGTTTGCAAAAACCACATGATGCCAAACACGTGATTAATCTAAATATGAAATATAATCGTCCTGAATATGTATTTTCAGTCCATCATATTTTTATCAATTATAAATAAAGTTCCAAAATGATTTTCCATTGTAATAAATGATGTTTTTCGATGGCATATTTTCAGCGAATTTTCCATTGGCCACCTTAACTGTGCTGTGTAAGCACTCATTCAAGATCCTCTATATCTCAGACTCAATGAGACTGAGAAAAAACTTTTGGATATCCAAGGATTCGAGATATCCATGGTAAAACACTTGAAAGAATTAGTGGTTGGGGCTTCCAAATCACTTCGACATATCCATGGTATTCGAGATATCAGTGTTCAAGGTACCCAAGTTTTACTGTATGTGAATTGATCATAAAATTGTGAGTTTCCATTTCAATTTTTTCCTGAAAGTTCAACTACTTTGTTTCCTCTCAGTCTGAATTTTTGTAACTCGAAAAAAACAAAGTAACTTGCGCGAAAGACTGCATGTCTGTATTTCACCTGGAAAAAGGCAGTACTGAACAAATGTATACCTTTCCCATAAAATGAAGGCACAGAATGAATTGATTCCTTGTTGTAATACAAGTACAGTCGAACTTTGGTATTTCAAGCACTGATATCTTGAATACCATGTTTATGTCACAGTGATTTGAATTCTTTAAGTATTTTACCCTCGATATCTCGAATCCTTGAATATCTCTAATATTTTTCTCAGACCCATCGAGTTTGAGATAATGAGGTTTGACTGTATATTGCATTAATTTTTAAATACCATAATTCAGCTGGATTTTATAGTTTTAAAGTTTTAGAACAAATTGAAATTAAACAATAACAAGCCTGAATCTTTGTATACATAACAAATATCAAACTCTCTAATAAACGTCTGTCATAATGTACAATTCATGTACATTTATTATCTTATTTTTGTGACGAAACTTTTTAAACACGATTAAAGTACGTACAGTACATTTCAATCAGAAAAAGTGAAAATCAAAAGTTTGAAGAAATTCGTGAATCAGTCCCTTTAACACACACAAACCAATATTTATCTGAAATTTCTCAAACACTGCAATCATACATGTATACCTCGCAAGTTTGCGTGCAGCTAGGTCTTGGGGGAATAATTTGTTTGAAACCCATATGGGTGTCCATATTTGGAGTTAGATTAATGTGGACACTATTCTAAATGCATTTTATATATCATTCTGTGTGCATATAAGAGTGTGTTTTTATTAATAATTCTTATGACTCTGTTGATCGAGTTGCCAAATTTTCCCAGGTTCGTAGCTTTCGATGGAAAAGACCGAAATAAAGGAATGAAATTAATAAAACAATGCATGTTATGGAAGGATTGTTTAAATTAAATTATTCAAGGTTTAGAAATATTTCGTTCAAACTTCCAGCCAAAATCATTGACATTTACCCTATTGCTAGACAGGGGATGTGCATGCATGCAAATGTAAAACGAAACTAAAGTATTACATGCTCTTGACAATTGACTTTGTTTTGCTTATACGATTCATAAACAAGGGAATGGATTTGTATGGTCATAAACACTGAATTATTAAAATAAATGTTAGAGGCATGATATTTCAAGCTTCGTGACAAAGTTTTGAACATCAAAAAGTGCAGTGTTTTACTGCATGATTGCTAATTTGCCAGTTAGAAGGTATGGAAATCCCACTAGTCCTATTGCACTGATATGCCTTATAGTTGTCATGAATATTTCATTAATATGTGAGGATGGAGTGAAAGTTTAGTGTGTTTTATTATAAGGGTATGAAAACAATGAAAGCATTGAAGGCACGGATATAATTTGTTTATTGAGTGAAATGAAATATTAGTTACCACCCAAGTCATGTGATCTATCTCGTTAACGAAACACAAAGATGTGACAACAGAGACTACAGCAGACGGAGGTGGATGGAGCAGTCCCTTAAATCAACAAAAATTTAACAAATACATGAACATATCATGACTATTTCTAATAAATCAGTTAGTGCCATTTCTCATAAACATTTGTGTTAAAAGATGGTAATCCATAGTCAAAATCAGTGGGTAAAGAATGGCCGACAAATTGATATGAAACATGTCAGACAACATTTGACCCAATTACAGGCTGTTAAACTAGAAGATGACAAGTGACAGAGACATCTTTGATCTTTTAGTAATGGCAGCAAGAAATTCTGTATGTTCTGTTATATATGTCAGCCATTGTTCTTTTGAAATATTTCTTACATTTTACATGGTAGTCCTTTACCCTTCAAATTTTATCATTGACAATTAACATTAAACTCTTCCACTGATGTTAATTCTTTTCAGAATGATATCTCTAATACTGTTAAGGGCTTTAATTTCGCAGGGCTAAAATTTTGCGATTTTTATCTCTTGGTATTTTGCGATGGTTTAAATTTCGCGGAAAGTAAAGAGACTGAATTAGAATCATACCTCCCAATACACTGAACAGCACTTCACGATAGATTTATTTTCACGGTCGTTAATGTAATCGCGATCGCGAAAATAAAACCCATGCGAATATTTCCCCCTCTTTACCTTTACCATCTTCGCTAGCCAAGGGTGACGATACACGGTGTTTCTCTTTGTGAAACTTTGTGAAAGAGAAACACCGTGTATCTGTCACCCTTGCTAGCGGAAGATTTTACATGCAGTACTGCGGTTTGACGATAAATTTTTGCAAAAAGAGTGTTTATAGAATGCTTTGTCTGAAGTTATAAAAGCACTTATCAAATAAATAGCCTTAAGCAGAGGACACGTATAAATATACAGAATTTACTTTAGGAGATTATACCCAGTATAAATTAATACAAATAAATAGGACAACTATTTGTGATGTTTCAGTAAACAAGGACAACCATTTGTGATGTTTCAGTAAAGGGAAATTACTGATTGAAGACGATCAGTTTTCTGGTTATGCACGCAAATATTTTAGTTGCATAATTCAGAACTTGCTTGTGTCCAATTGCACTGAGAAATCGTTTGATAAACCCTGGCATTATGACAGAATATTGAGAGTAGCAAGAGTACATGTTTAATAACAATACCAAGCTCATTTTCTGAGAAAGTCAGCCAAATTTACTGGATGCCAACCATTGTAAATGAGCTCCCAATTCTCCCAATTTGTAACCTCAGACAAAATCCACAACTGATTAATGACATTAGGCAAAAATCCACAGCTGATTAATGACATTAGACAAAAATCCACAACTGATTAATGACATTAGACAAAAATCCACAGCTGATTAATGACATTAGACAAAATCCACAACTGATTAATGACATTAGACAAAAATTCACAGCTGATTAATGACATTAGACAAAAATCCACAACTGATTAATGACATTAGACAAAAATCCACAGCTGATTAATGACATTAGACAAAATCCACAACTGATTAATGACATTAGACAAAAATCCACAGCTGATTAATGACATTAGACAAAATCCACAATGGATTAATGACATTAGACAAATTCCACAACGGATTAATGACATTAGACAAAATCCACCACTGATTAATTATTGGACAAATCCACCACTGATTATTGACATTAGACAAAATCCACAACTAATGATAGAAATGCGCCTCTAGATGTCGTAGGGACTGCAGTAGGGTGGGAAGTGTGGTTGGGAATCCGTCTTTCACAATTATGTTTGTTCATCTAGCTCGCAGTCAACAATTGATAAAGATGGAGGCATCATAACCAAGTCTGCTCTTTACAGGATTAGACAGAACCTATAACTGACTAGTTATGTGTTTCTTTTGTAGAGGGTACCAGTCCTATCAACACTTGACCTCGGTCACTTACATCAATGATAACTACTCCCTGCTGGCCCGAGCCATGGAGGAGACGGAGGAATTGCCCGGGCTGTGGTTGAAGAATCTTGTGGACTCTGTGCCAAGACTGAAGTATCTTCCATTCAGCTTACTGTAACAGTGGCGGCACTGTTTGTGTTGTCACCAGGGAAACCATGGGCTGACCAATCACTGAAGGCCTACAGACTATCTCCCACATGGATCATAAACAGGTAGTTTTTCCATAACCCCCCTCTCCCCCCCCCCCCCCCCACCAAATAATTTTCCTATACAATACACCGAGGCATGTTTCTTTCTGCTTGACACAGTCTTTCAAGGTCATAAACTGTATAATAGGGAGGAACTGCCTATGTCAAAAGTATGCATCATGATCATGGCTCAAGGTCACAGGGACATAATGGAATTAGCAAGACAATATGCCTTTCCCGTTTAACCATACTGAATGACCAGAAAATGTCATGACCCTAATTTCAGATCATTTGGACAAATTTCGATGATGGGGAGACTCAGAGATATGGCAATCTTGTCACAGTCATAAACTCTTGGAATGTATAAAACTTGTCAGCTCTCCATAGGCAACTGTTCGAAGGATTAAATGTAAAAGTCATTGAAATGAGTGCCAGGGTCGGTAAGATTAGGTCTGATGGGAAGGCTTTATTGTAACAAGAATTACATTCAGGTCACAGAGACACGTACAGGAAATCAAAGTGCCAGAGAAATGGTCAAAATTGCTTGACCAAGTTTGTCTTAAGACAATGTCTTGACTCCCGGTTATTTATGTCTTGTTCAGAAGTCAATGTTGGTTTCAGATGTGATATTGATGTGGGGATGAAAATGGTTAAAAGAGACTTCATGGAGTGTTCATTGCTCCCTGATGACATTCAGGTTTATGATTTTATGTAATTCTTTATTTGTTGTGTTATTGAATTTGTGAATACCCCATGGTGATTGGTAGTTTTAATGCTGAAGACCCAGCCTGTTAAACTCGTAAACACACCAATTCTGATTTAGTTGGAAACTTAGATTAATAAAACTTTAATACAATGTAGTTTATTGACCCAAGTTTGATGAAAAAGTAAAATAAGAGCTTAGTCATGATTTGGCCTATATTTGGGCTTAAAAAGCAAATAAACCTCAGATTGGAAGAAGTGCATCTCTTCATCATATTTTATAGTACAAGAAAGAGATTACAGCAAATTATCTTGTATTATGTACAGTTTTTCAGGAATTCTAATCTAGAAATTTTGGAGTGTGCACATTCTAAAGGATGAAAAAACAACCCACTCTTCTTTTCAGGTTAAGTTTGGGTCACCAGAGACTATTCTTTGCTATTGTAGATCTCGCATAGTCTCCTGTTGGGTGAATTGATACGTCTGACAGTTACTTTGTGCTATGGTGCTATAAATATGAGCAATTATGGTGAAAGAAACATTTACTAAAATACATTAGCTGCCAAAGCACCTGTCATTATGTCATTGCTGCATGGACAGATGACTTTTAGAGAGCTTTCTATGATACGTTGTATGACCAATGGCTTATTATGTGCGAGTAGCACTTAAATTATGTTAATGTTGTGGTGCGAAGAAAAGTCCAGAGTTTTAACACAAATTCAGTGAAATAGTTCGGTCATGATTTCTTCAAAAAAGAATGTTTAATTAGGTTCCTTTATAATATTTTCCATTTTGAATTTTGATGTTAATAAAACACATAATTAAATATTAAATAAAAAAAAAAAAATTTTTTTTGAATATTCCATGCGTTACGTTGTTTGTTTTCAATGCGTGTATTGTTACGTCACGTTTTCCGGAATTTATTGATTTGTAAATTCTCGTTTCAATTTTATTTTAATCCAATCAAAACAATTGTAATAAAAGACATTGGAATTATAGGTGCAGAACTGTAGCGTTATGGTATTATATTTCATTCACTGAATCTCTTCTCCTATATTTCCTTTGAAATTGACATGGCATTTATCATCCAATAAATGCATGTTTGTTTCAAACTAGTTGGATCCGGTTTTGTAGTGTACCCTGTCCGCATGGTCATTGCCATATATATGGGGCGATTCCAAGGTCAAAGGGTTGAATTGGCTGTTCCCGTTAAAGTAACGAAATGATCAACATTATGATATATTAGTATTTAAATCTAGTTATAGTGTTAGAAAATGCATGAAAATATAATATAAACAATAATGCGGGTTATGAATTTTCTGCAAAGCTAGTTTCTCTTCATTACTCGAAGTAACCACAAGA
>CAJDSM010023695.1:0-23800 GCA_903981925.1 Ostrea lurida | reverse complement strand
GTTACTTTTAAAGAAGGCTGCTAAACCCCCCGTGACATCAACTTATTTGTCAGCAGACTGTCTATATTCAAAGATTAATCATCCGCTAAACATCCTTTCCCATATCGAACCAGTTGATACATGATGCAGATAAGAATACTGCAACAAAATATGGGTAGCTGACGATGGAAAAGCTGAAGTTATTTGCTGTGTCATTAACTAATTTCATATAGAATGATAACACTATGTAAAGGCAAAGATAACGTATAGTGATCAATCCCGTAAGTCCCAAATAGAATACAAAAACAAGAGTTGGACAAACACGGACCCCTGGACACACCAGAGGTGGGATCAGGTGCCTAGGAGGAGTAAGCATCCCTTGTTGACCGGTCACACCCGCCGTGACCCCATAGTCTTGATCAGGTAAACGGAGCAATCCGTATTCAAAATGGCTATGAAACACATCAGACAGCATTTGACTCAATGGAAGGTAATACTGGTAAACTACTAGTAAATTGTTATAACGACCATAGAATTTACGAAATGCTGCCTTTAAACAATCTTTATGATCAGCTATAATTTATTTACAGAGACTTGCTTACGACCATAGCGGTTCTTCATCAGGTCTAAAGCTAATGATGAGGACCCGCTATGGTCGTAAGCTAGTCTCTGTAAATAAATTATAGTTGATCATAAAGATGGTGTTATCATTCTATATGCATTTCCTCAAGTTACGGCGATCAACACGGCTATATGAATGACCATTAACTAGTTACCAGTAGTAAGCAACACACATGCAAATCCACTTCTTTTTTTATTTCACAGAAATGAAAAACAAATTGCATAAGAGTAATGCATACTGGCAAATAAATAAGGTTTAAAACACAAAAAATGGACGGACTATGATACCCCCGGACACATATTGGGCGCTATACATTTGCCGTTATGAAGTACCCGCTTTCTAGGACAGATACAGGCCGGCTGGCACCTGTCTCTGCAATAACCACTCTTCTCTGGATCGGCACAGGTCTTGGAGCAACGTCGCGTGCAATTTTTGAAAATAGCTCCTCTAGGGCACCGATCTGTAAAGGCAAAATTTTATGAATTGAATCTCTTATACTGTGTTACACCGTGCTTATTTTCTAAATTATTCATTTGTATTTGAATTTCTTCAACATAACAGCAAGTTATCTTTCTAATTCGTGGGTTGAACTGTAATTGATATATGTGTATTTCCCTTCTACTCTTTAGAAATTGAAATTATGCCGACAATTTTGTGATAAAATATCATGTATAATATCATAGGGAATTTCAATACAGGCATAAAGGTATCCATTTCTACATTATCTAATTATAAAAGTAGAAATAAAATGTCACGATAAGATGTAATTCAAAATTTTGTTTTATATGAGATATATACTGAATTGTTTCTCGCTTTAATATTTTAAATAATCAGAGAAAGAGAGAAAGATGTTTACACCAAAGACTTCTACAAAGATAAGATGTCACTAGCTAAAGGTTAAATGACACAATTTTAGAATTTTACGCTCAGGGTCGTAGGGTGAGAGTTCTTTATTCAGCCTGCGTCTGTCGACACTTGTATTGTTTTATAACTCTCAAATGCACCATTTTTAGATCAATTTTAAAAATATTTTAAAAGGAGTTAGTCGAACCAAATCAAATCAAGAGCATTGCTAGTTTTTGGATAATGCAGGAGTTCATCGAATTTCGATGGAATTAAGGAAAGTACTAGTTTTGAGAACTGCAGATATTTTAGTACTGTCATGTTTATTCAGAAATATTTTTAAAATGAGATGATTATAAACTTCCGTACAAATTTCAATTGATCCTGAAAAATACTTTTTTTATGCTAAAGAGCATACTTTAAATAGATATTTTTGTTAGAAGTTGGTGCCATGCCTGAATAAAAGATTCAAATAAAGGCATATATACATATCAATCAAAGCATCGTAACGTGGTACGAGCATGACACACACTGAGTCATGAGCACGAGCAAATTTTGCAAATTTCCTAGTAAAAATGTGAAAAGTGGACGTTTGAATATTTCAAAGAATTTATGAATGCATTCAGTCCAAAGATTCTAATCTAAATTACAGATATTCAATAAGCAGCTTTAATGACCTCTTAATTTGTCATCAATAATACTCTAGATGCCTTTTCATTGTGCTTACTTGGACATAGTATGTGCTTCTCCCATCGGATGCTAACGTTCTCCCGTAGGCATGCGCGTGAGTATGCTTTGAAAGATTCGCATGCACACATTTTGTCTTTCGGACAATCACACATATCCGATATACATGAACTGTAAGAAAACATATATATCATATATTTAATATGTCAATTTTGTTCAATACATTTTGAAACTGTATACATCAATACATCTTTTCGTTTTTTAACTTTTATTTGACTGTTAGTTAGACCATATACATGTATATGTAAACAGTAGTGTTACTAACAAACTTTTCAAAAAACTTGCTTCTTTTTAATTGAATCTATCCATTTGTGCTTCAGGAGAAGGACCGCGAACATGAATAAATATACATTAATCAAACTAAAGCACAGAATCAAGACTTTAAGAAATGTTTTTCTTGACTTTCATTGGCATATTTTCAATGATGTCAGTGTTAAATTTCATTATTTAACTTTCATAATTAAGCAATTTAATAATAAAAATTTGAGTTTGCATAGAAATGACTATTTACCTATAATATGTCCTAACGTCTACCCGTCGTCGACATTTTGAGAACACACTTCCTAACAGAAAACTGCACGTGGCCCGGGCTCGCTTTCTCCTCCGTTTGTCGCCATCACATAATGATGACTGCTCCGAGTCTTTATGAGTAAGTACACAAGCGGCCTTGCTGCCAACCCGCCAGGTGTTTCCAAATTCCTCACTGTCTAAATATAGTTTGTGGTCCCTACCCGTAAGGTCATCAGCACCAAACCCGTTATAATTACCACACAGTCCGGCCATTCGCCGTTTATACTGACTGGACACGGTCAGTTCTATAAAGCTATCGCCATCCCACACGATCTGCAATCCAAACACAGCCTTGAATATCACCGAACTCCCATCCTTGTGAATAGAAAAATCAGGATCTTTATTCTTATGCGGAAGTTTGATTCTTTTTCTATTCACTTTGACTGTTAACTTTTGATGAAGTCCTATCTTGGTCTTCCCTATGAATATTGTCAACATTCGCGTCCATGTAAACCACGGAGATGACCGAGCGTCATTACGGACTGTCACGGAGAACTTTTTGCTCACTTCGTCCTCCGCTAATAAATATTTACATGCTCCCTGAAAATTGTATATCCTGCCGTCAAATGTCCTATAGTGTGGATCACCAAATACTGTGCAGATTCCATTGGCTGGAAAGAATTTTTCGAAAGAAAAAAGTTATATTTGCATATAATTTATCAAACTTCTTGCATTGCCTTATTTACTCTATGTAAATAGCGATATGTTTACTGTATATAATGACTAACCTTTGAAATTCCTAAATATGAAAATGTAATACACTGTAAATATTTAATAAACATACTTAGGTGCCTTAAATATAGCGTACAAGTTCATAAAGTTGTGTTTGACATGCTCTTCACTGAACAAACGAAGCAGTGTACATACCTTCTACACACTTAGGGCAGCATTCTCCGTCCACATATTTTAATCTATAGCCCTAAAATTAAAATAACGACGACAGGTTAATGTTAGCTCTATGCAATTACATGATTCTATAAATATCTTTTCAGAATGTCGTATAACATACTAAATGTTTGCATGAAAGTCATAAGAATTGTTTTGTTTGCATAAATAAAAGCGCTATGGCGTACCGCTGGGCACCAGGCAGACATCTTGCACTGCTGAACTCGACAGCGTGTAGTTCCGTCATCACAGGAACATTTGGTGCAAATATTTGGCTGCCATACTTCAGAATCCTAAAGGAAAAACATTAAGACTTGCATTTTAGCTTCGAACGCGAATCAATTTATTGAATATCTTTATACAGAATGTTTTACGTCCCGTTCAAGAATTTTTCACTCATGCCAGCTTTATATGAAGTGCCACACATGCACGCACAGTTTACGGACGCAGCTGAACGGGTTCACTATCCAACGCCTACCGTAACGCGGGGCCTACCATAGCAGGAAACCTTCACTTCTAATGCCGAGCATTTGGCGAAGGAACAGTCTCAACCTAATGTGTACTGAATTTAGTTTCAGCAATGATTTTCTTGAAAACAAATCAGTTTTATTGGAGTACTGGTTCTATTTAATGAATATCAACATTGTAATTCATTAACCATGATCTACAGTGTATACAAAAAATGGCAAATGTATTCATGTAATATTCATTAACCAACTACAGTGTATATGAAAAAGGCAAATGTGCTCACTTACATATCTTTAAATTTATAAGAAGTATGTTCACTCAGTCTACACAACACAAAAAGGGGACAGTTGCGAATGAACCCTTGTCTGATTTTTCCCTGCTAGAACCATTTTTTATTCCGAATGACATGAGTACACAAACGCCGTAAAATGACTGGTACAACTGCCAACCACCCCCAAAATGGGCGACGTCTTACCAGGATCGTTTCATGCGGTTGCAGCACTTACTAGTATAGTTCGTGCTTTATAAATCCTGTGGAATGAATGAAATCACTCCAAAGCACTGTCCCGGGTTATAAAAAGATGAAAGTGTAAATGATAAATTAAAAATAAAATAGAAAGACTGTACCTGGTATGTGGTTCCCTCATATTCACAGAATTCCTTCTGAGGACAGACTCGACAACAGGAATCCTCCCGCTTCACTGTCATGTTGACATTGCACGTGATGGGCGGGCACGTTTCTTTATCGCAGACGACGGTTCCCATCTGCAACATATACAATGAGGGGGTAAATTCAAATGGAAATGTCCATTTTTATTGAATTTTTAAAGAATGAATTTACAGTGTTTGTCTTTCTTTACATTCTCACTTCACGATTTCAATGAAAGAAGCCAATTAATATGAAAGGTTCATAACACATGCCAAAACAACTCGGATAGAGGTTCTACTTTTATTTTTAAATAGAAAGAGTTTGAAAACGCCATGTATTAATATTTTTAAAATCTATATACTGTTAAAATCTTCAAAAAGCATGTCCACTGTGGAAAAGATATATCGGAGAAATATATTTTAAAGAGAAATTCAAATAAATGGTCAAAATTCAGAAATATTGCGCTTTTCAAAACAATTTCAAACAATCCTGATCGGAATTATCAATAAGTAGTCAGAGAGAATATTGCAATCAGAAAACTACATTCCCTTGATGTGTAATACCTTACAAATAAAATAAATTTATAAAGGAAACTATAATTCTTCGAAAAGTGCATACAATTAGCAACAATAGGATTATTTTAGTACTTTCTATCAATACATCTTAATAGGGATCTGTACTATTTCTCTCTGTTAACAAATAGCGTTTCAAATTTTCATTAAAAAAAATTTTTTTCTAAAAAAAAAACTATAGGTTCTATCCGAGTCTTTTTGACATGTCTTATTATTCATATCATACACCAAATCACAGCGAAATATGGACTCCAGAATATCTTATTTGCAAACAAAACAACTGTTTTATAATTCCGGGTAAAAATAAAATAAAATAATTGAGAGTTGTACAACTTTTCTGATCACAACCCATGCTTCATACGAGTACTTAACCGAGCCATTGAATAAGATGTTAGTGTAGGGAGCCACCTTAATGTAACACTTATTGACAATTCTATTCATACAATACTTGATGAAGCGCAGATTGTAATTCATTGACAATAGCTCTTTCGTTTAACGGTTCTTCTTCTTGATCTACACTGATGCGAGAGACATTCTTACCAAACATTTGCATTGAGAACATTCAGCCACTCTGAAGACATCGTTTGTTTTGTAGATTTTCTTTTGAAAGAAACAGAATCCAGCAGGCAAATTGAAAATTCTTCTCTGTCCTACAAAAATAAACATTTTACCATTGTTTACACACGGTATAGCTCTGCTGTGTCATTACTCTAGACATACGTAGTTTTGTAACGAACAGTGTTCATTCTCAGGAATCTTACAAAAAATACACAATGGAGAGTAAGGCAAACATAGAGCCCTGGAACACCAGAGGTGGGATCAGGTATCAGAGAGGAATAAGCATCCCCTGTTGACTTGTCACATAGTTGTGAGCCCAGTATCTCGATCAGGTAAATGGGGTTAGCCGTAGTTAAAATCAGTACGTAAAATATTGCTCATATACTTCGCAAATTTGATCATTATAACAACCATACAAATTGCTGAATGTTAACTTCAAAATAAATTGCTGAATCCTCTGTAACCTGTCCCGATTTAAAGATTTATCATACATATCTATCGCATTAGTTGAGAAAAACATGTGAAGGCAAAGATAACGAAAAGTGATCAATCTCGGAAGTCCAAATAGAAATATCAAAAATCAAGAGTTGGGCAAACACGCGACCCCTAGACACACCGAGGTGGGATCAGGTGCCAGGAGAGTAAGCATCCCCTGTTGACCGGTCACAACCTGCTTAGCCCATAGTCTTGAATCAGTAAAGCGGAGCAATCGGTAGTCAATCAGTGTGTGAAAAAACGCTTAACAATGGCTATGAAAACACTCAGACAGCATTTAACTCAATGGTAGGTATACTGGTAAAACTAAATTGTATAACGACCATAATTTTAACGTGACTGTTGAAACCCCCAACAACAACAATTATTGTTCAGTAGTCTGTCTCGATTCAAAAACTGATCATACGCAGAACAAGCTCTTGCGTATCGAATAAGTTGAGAGACATACACACCATATGCAGTGATGATGGAATATTGCACGAAGAAAATGGGAATTGACGATGGAGAAAGCTAAAATCGACCAGTTTGTCATAAAGTTGAGTACAATGTAGTTAGTTTCGCCGTTAATGTCATATGATCTAATGGGAAGTTGCCATTTGAGAAGCTGAACTATTTCCGTTTGTCATAAATTTGAGTTGTTGCTTTGCCTTTAAGGTTGATGTCCCATAAAATATCCAAGTATCAAGCAGATGTGGAAGACTCATTGATATCTCTTCTTTCGATATCACCGGTATATATAAAATCAGAGTATGTGAATGAAAGTTAATATTTGTTGATAGATAAAACGTCGTCGATGCATCAAAATGTTGAATTGACGGTCGGAGCAAGATATTTTTTTCTCATGTAGATGCTTTTGAATAAATTCATTCATATGTATTTACAATCAAACACATTGATATATATTTACAATCAAACACATACCTTCACATGTAGGACAACATTCATTTTCGTTTTGTATGATTGCGGACTCTGGACAATTCAACACCGGACAAGCTTCTTTTCTACATGATATATTACCATTCTGAAGAAAATATAAGAACCTTGTTGTCATTTGTCAATTAATTTTTAATAATATATACACGATGAATAATAAAGAAGTTTAGACTACATTAAAATTATTGCTCAGATAACAAGAATTTTTACATAAATGATTTACTGTTTCAATACCTTCTTTGAATGTATAGGAATAGAGAATAATTTATTCGGTGCAATATTAATATTATGTCCTTGTAAAGGTGTCAGTTTTAAATTAACTAATGCTGTATACCTGACATGTACATTTTGTGCATACATCTGTGTCGAGAGTAAACGCTTCCCCATTCTTATAAGTTCTACCATTGTTGTTGCAACCTAACAAAACCAAAAACGATTGGTTGAGACGAAGGTTAATTGTACGTTTTTTTAAATTTGTCATTACGGTAATCAAGAAGCTGACTTTAAAAAACACACACTTATGGAATGTCTAATAAATAATTGTGATGTACCTTGGCAAATGGGACAACATTTTCCTGGTACTGGAATAGGATTCTTACAATGGCTGTAGCACTTGGTCCTGGCACTGGTTATAACCCCTGCCTGAAATAGGACGATGACTGTTAAAGAACATGGACTGTTAGGTATGAGGTTAATTTATTAACTACCTGTCGAGAAACTAATGTTATTTATGACCTACATATACATATATAACAATCAATTAGAACATAAATCATCGACCCACGCTTCATCAACTTAAAAATGTCACAAGTATGTGAGGAATGAGAAATATGGAAAAAAAAAATCGCAAAATTACTAAACAGTAAAGGTGATATCGCGAGGAGTACAAAAGTGTTACAAAGAAAATCCAAGTGTACTTTTCTAGCTAAAATATTCAATCTTCAATCTTGTGTAACATTGTATAACCTTATCAGCTTCAGGTCGCCATGAAAGTGAAAGGACGATCAAAGTCTTTACTATTTAAGTTCTTGGCAATTATCTGTTTTATAGTTATTTAAATCGATTTTTTAAAAGGATATCCTGTCATGAGGTCGCAACAATATTACAAAAAAGTTCCCCAAATAGAACTTTTTTCAAAGCGTTTGTATTTTAAAACCGTTTCACTGTAAATAAAAAACAAATACATTGTGTATTTTTTAAATGTGCCGGAATTTGAAATTCAAATCATTCAATACCAATTCCAATACTCTTTCTATCATTTTTTTTTTAAATATTTTGATACATTTAAATCCAGAAATGTATAATTTTCATCGATTACAACGTATGTAAAATTTTGTATAATATTCAAACAAGTTGAGAAATAATACATGCTTTATTGGTTTCCTTCATTATTCAAATGAAGAAAAGTGGGGAAAATCTACCGAAAATTATATATATATATGACCAACGACACGAATAATTTGATGGATATTTGGGACGACCACGGATATTGTACTTTTGGATACACCCACCCTGCAGGATAGCCTGACACAAGGATCCTCTGGACTCGTCCATTCCTGGCCACTGGCGTACTCGGAATTCTTGTATACACAACCTTTACACATCTCGCAACACTTTCTTTTCTCTTGTAAATTTTCATACAGTATCATGTGGCAGCCTTCTAAGTTAGGGCACTGGGTCCGCCGGCATGTGACTTCTTTATTCTGCAAAAAGTGAGAGAGAGTATCGTTTTTATAGTCAGTGAATTAAACGAGTATAAATGTCTACAATCAAAGATCAAACTTCTGTACATGTTGCCATATTGGGTATCAAATACATCCCAAGACGTTTTATGAATAATTATAGGGAAAGGGGGTATCAAAATTTCAATATTGGGATCCGAAATTTGTAAATGATTTCCTTTCTTCTTTACGAATTGAGGTCACGTGAATCTTCCACNAAAAGGGGGTATCAAAATTTCAATATTGGGACCCGAAATTTACGAATTGAGGTCACGTGAATCTTCCACTGATGTCATTAAAGAGGAATGACCTAAGCGGACCTTGGTGGACAGCAAACGGCCTATTGAAGTTCTGACGCGAGGTAAGCATATTGAATTTAGAATAGTCATAAAACCAGTGCATTGTATACCCAAATAAATCAACAGTACTCGTGTGTGGAAGAAAGACATATGGAGATTCAGATCAAAGGCTGGACATTGATGCAGTTAAGTAGATGACCTGTCTTAAAGTTTATAACATGTTTGACATATATAAAATGCATTAATTCATATATATACATATTCAAGCATAAAATTTGAACACCTTATTATGATTAATCGATCACTACGGGTATAATGCAAAAATATATCAGTCGCTTATATCATCCACTTAGTGTATGTGTTTGTATTTAGAGATTAAAACTCGACATAATTTTATCATTGCCTTATCAGGGCCGGATAATGTTTAAGTCAATTTGAAGAAAACAAACACTTGTTGTACATCAAACAGCTTAGCGATTGGACTGATAATGCCTGTAGGAACATCACCGTTAACATGTAACGATCCCGTAACAATTTACCGCATATCTCTTTACGACACGCTGATTAGTGATAAAACATAGAACATTAACTAGGTGATGTATTTAAATAAGGAGTTTTCCGTATAAGACCTGGTTTTCCTCTAAAATGGTGGCATTGAAATACAATGTTGATTGTTCTTCGAGAATATTTTTATTCTAATTAAACGAGATTTATCGTATAGTTTACAGGATTAGTAATCTTTCAAATGTAACCCATTTAGTCTCTGAATACAAATATTTGGGTTGGTCAATCATAACCTATCTGTTAAATTCATTTTAGAGATATATTATATATGTATGTTCGACGCTTAGATTGTTTGTATAGCGCGCGAATAGTTAAATAGACACTTTATACCACCCTGATCTTAAATAAGACTTAAAAGAGATGTGAGTTGACTCGGGCTGTAGAGCTACTCAAATTTACATTCAGCCAGAAACCATTGATATGAATGAAGTATAATTATCTTAGGTAAACAAAATCATTTCAACAAACGGCCAGTGGAATGAAAATCATTCAGCAAACTAATTTGTAATTGTTTTTATTTGTTTGCAATTTTAGGTCTAAGGGTTTCAATAAAGTTCTCCATTGATAAAACGTCGTACGGCAGACGTTATGATTTAAAGAGAGCGTGATATTGAGTGTCAGCAAAATGCAGCACAAAATACCAATATTGTTAGCATCGAAGAACTATATATACGAAATGAGGAAGGCGTTGAATGGAATGGTCGCTGGAGACGCATGCGGCATTTAGACGCGACATTTCGTCATTCTGATTCCGCCAGCACAGTAACCGTATAAACCTATAGAGACATTGCATTGTGTGGCCGCTTATTGAGTACCTTGTGTGATCAGACAAAATATTACACATTCTCTTCGTCTCCGATTTTGTCATTTCAAAAACCACTTGTTTGCTTTAGAGGGTTCTTTAAAATCACTTAAATCAAGTCAAGGGTCTGGCGTCTCGACGATGTGGTTTAAGCAATAGATTGACTTTATTCTTTCAGTTGCATATTTTAAGAGGAAGAAAAATCAGATGCTAATAAGTTCATATTTTTTTTTACCTATTTTATTGGTAAGCACGGTTTTACTACTTTTAGGATGACAGTTGGTATCATAAGATAACCAGAATAGATGGTCAGGCTTAACCATGGAGTTCAGTGATTTGCATTGTGGAGAATGCTTGCTGTTGACCTTATCGGTTTTCATCTGTAGTGTTCAGTGAATGTTTACAATACATATACTATTCAGCAATTCATTCCAGCTTGTTCATTTCAGGTAATGCAACTGTAATTTCTTTTAGCAGGTTCAAAGAATTTAAAAAATTTACAAATGGCGATTTCTGTCAAAGAGACCAAATGATATATTTTGAATGGCTACATATTTTCATAGATATGAGACAATGTATCAGCATATATAATGTGTGCAGTTAAATCATTTTACACGTAGCAAACACTCATATAANAATTAAAATGATATATTTTGAATGGCTATATATTTTCATAGATAGGAGGCAATGTATCAGCATATATAATGTGTGTAGTTATATCATTTTACACGTAGCAAACACTCATATAAGAACTATAGACAAAATGTTCATAAATTGGAGAATTATTTCACAGCAAAAATAAATTCTTTTAAAAAATTTATGGTCTGTGTATTGAATTAAATGACTCAAATATCGGTGTTTATCATTTTGCACTACTAAAACTGTAAAGTTTAATGCCATGCTCCCCAACATTAGACTCCTTATAACAACGAGAATATGCATTTTGTAGGTACAATTATTCGCTGAAATACACCTGAAGAGTTAGACCAATTAAAATATCGCTATATATGTTTCAAAATTATCTTTATGTCTTGATGACGACACTCGATGAATCCCGGTATCTCTATTACTATGCCTTGATACACCCCGCCTTAACGTTGGCCACATTCTTTTATTCCCCATGTCGTTACATTGATAATTCAACAAATGAACAGGCCATGATAAAATGATATCACTTTTTTTTCAAAAAGAAACTGTATACGAATTCATCTATAGGTCGCAAAAACTGATATTTTGTATGGTCCTCGACGCCCGCCGTATTCATTGCCCCTTACAATATTCTCCTTAAATCTTCATTAGTTTGCGAGGCTACGTCGGACCGTGATAAATCCATGATCAAGAAGGCTGTATGTAGTATGTCAAAACGTTTATCTCTTTTCACTGAAATGATTATATAACTATTTAAAGGTATTTTAATGAGATAAAGGTTCATCCCAGACTAGTGGTCGACGTTTTATACACTTACAAAAGTCTAGGCCAGACATCGCATCCTTAGATCTACCAACCCGCTTAGGATTCGTGGGCGAAACAATTGACTTTCGGAGTTTAAAGATGCAATATGTGGAAAGTAATTACACATAAACACTAAAAGGGATCTGCTACTATTTCAACTTAAAATAACAAATTTAAACACAACAGGTCTGCACATCTAATGGATTAACACCGACTCAAACTTGGAATTGCAAATTTTTAAAGTAGACGAAAGTTCAAAAGATGTTTCTTTTTACATGGACATGTTTCTTCTCTGTTTTAGATACATAGGTAGATTGTTAGGTTGTTCAGGTCGAGAATTCGTCTCACTTATAACTTCCAAGACGTTAAAAACAGATACAGTGACTGCTTCTTCACCAAGATATTTGTAATAAAAAAGAGTCACAAGTTCGCCGGATGAGACCGTAAAATCGAGGTCTGTTAAAGTGGTAAAAAATGCAACCTCACCTGCTTCGGTTAAGACTATAAAACAATATTGTCTATATCTAACATATTAACTTGATATCAGTAAAAAAAATTCACTAGGACGTTAAACATTAATAATAACAAAGCAAATGTTTGGTTCATTTTTTTGTGGAAATAACCTCTTAAACACCTGTGCGAGAGTGGGGCCAAATTGGTGGCTTTTGGGTTAAAACATTATCTACTCTTAATCAGATCGTTTATTCTTCTCGAATAAAAGCATTTAGTCTCAGATTATACAGACCAAGGCGGACAGCAAAATAAACCAAGGATGATAGCAATTTCAATTCGCACAAAACCGTCCAAGTACTGTGAGATATGATAGATGTAAACGTATTAAGACTTGCTTCTTCAGCAATCTTTGCCAAGGATAGCCTTGTGAAGTCTATCAACTTTTAAAGTTTGGCAGTTCATTCATAATTCTTAACAATCCTCAAGTCCTTTTATTGCAATCGGTCATCTTTTTAAGACGCGCTATGGTTACACTACATGAAAAGGATTCAAGCTAAACTTGCACTGGTAAAATATAATGAAAATTACATCTTATGAAAAATACCTGCATAGAATTTTCAGCGATTTTGATGATCATTTAATTTTATTTCACGTGATCACCTAGCGCCGATTCTCATTGGTTAAAACACCTTTTAAGAATTGAGGTGATTTTTCGATCAACGTACCTGAACAACAAGTAAAGTCTAATGAACATAATTTTGTTGTTGTAATATAAAATTAAATGAATAGAAATAAATCTTATTTTTTCGGGTGATATGTCAGGTTATCACGAGATTTTAGACGGTAAAACTTTTCATTTTCCGTCTAAAATTCGGTGATACCTGCATCGCCCGAAAAATATAAGAGTTCATTTCTTATATCAAATCGTGAAATAAAATTAAATGATTAAAGTATCATCTTATGCTGTTCGGAATTATATTGTTTTATATCTAACTTACAGATCGATTAAAATGTTTTACAGTTAATCAAACGCTTTCTGATCTTAAAATTGACACCATGTATGATTGTACATAACGACTTAACTTTTACCCACAGGTACATTTTAAGGTATATTTTACGGCAGTACATGTAATTGAATTAACAGGGTAGACATTTTATTGCCACCGAGTTCTACTTGATCACTGACCACAACCTCGATTTGGTGTGGGGGGTTTCGGTAGTACTTTAGGCTCTTGGGAACGCAATTCATGACGGTGGTTGTGGTGGACGAGCAATACCACCAACGTTATGTGAAATCCTTACTCAAGTGAAACAGAAACTAACGAAACCGGAAGCTGAGAAGCTATTGGTGGTCCGGTCAAGCTTGCATGTCATCTTCTTAACTCCAATCCCTGCGACCAGTATGGTCAATCATGACAGGGGATTCATAGGGACCATTCAGAAGAGTGGACTCTTGTTCCCTGTGCCTTTTATTTCAGGATTAGCTAAAGATATGTGGAGAACAACTTGACGACTGTTTCCTATTTTAAACATAGTCAGAAACGTAAAGTTTTTGTACAATGTATCATATGAATCCCTTATATAAATATATTTTAGATCTTCTGGGTCAGTTTTATATTGTACAATTATAGTCTGTGTAAGTTGTGAATAATGGTAGAATGCTATATACATGTTTGCCTAGAGATGTGAAAACTATGCCATATAAGGATCCATAGGTTTTGCTTCTAGTGTAATATGTATACCTACCTTACAAAAACAAGATATACAAGGGTTATCCGTAATATTTGGGATGAAAATCTCTTCTCCGTCTTTCTCACATCGTCGTATGCTTCCTGAACAAAAATAGTAAAATATTCAAATTAAAAATATTAATATTGAAGGCATGACGAAACTCATGATGAGATTTCTAATAAAACGTAATGATAATGTTTGTCGCTAGAGGATAAAGAGAAACGTTTTAGCCTAAAAATCACTTTCGTGAATTAACAGCCAAAATGTAGCATCCCCTGGTACGTTTATTTGAAATCATGGGCTATGGTTTGGGATCACAGAAAACGCCCGCTGTGTTGTAATTTGAAAATCTTCTTTTTGCAATGAAACCACCCCAGAAATTCGGTGTTTCATTAAACGAGCCTTCTTAGGCCTCGCTGGGTACATTTAGACGAAGGCGACACATATTTGTATAGGGAGCTTTGCAAATCCTAATAGAGATGCAACGATCTGAGTGAAAATTCATAAATCAGTTATAAAGCAGACGATAGCGTCTTGAATAGAATGACAGTAAAACCTTCCCGCCTAAAACATAGTTTCCGGTCGCCAGAGAAGGTTAGATTTTCATTCAGTGACAAAAGATTTTATTTTATCAAGACATCGATTAGAACAACATTGAATCATTTTCTCAATATTTGTACAGGCAATCTACACAAACCGAAGTGCTTCTGCTGCAGCCGTCAAATGAGCAAGATATTTGTTACTGAGAAAAAAGACATTTTTTGCCAATTATAAATGGAGAATTCCTGTGTAAACTGTCTCCCGTCATTGTGATAATGGCGAAACAGTAGTCGTCTGCAACTGGCAATTTGTGAAAGTTTTATTCCATGTTTGTCTGCCGGCCATAAATTAAACCCGCTTTTTTATGTGCAGTTCGCTTTGGCAGCCCCTGCTCCTCGCTGCGATTTGTTAAGATTTTCTTTTACTTCTCGATAAACTTTCACTATTAGGAAAAATCCTAACTACTCACATTTTCTATCTTGTATTTCAACGTTTTCATAAAATAAAAAAAAAAGAAAAGGATTTTGGAGGTCGAGAAACTAGTTTATCATGTACGTCTATTGACTGCGATTTGAATACCTAGAGACCGTTTTTCTTTGGTGTTCTAAGAAACAGATCGGCATAAAATTAGTTCTTTTGGTTGATTTATTTCGTTAATTTACAGCTATCATGGATTGAATTATCCATTTTGTCTGCGCCAATCTGGTTCCCGTGTGTGGTCATATAACTTTGCCAAGTGCATGTTCTTAAATATTTGTTTTCTTTCAGAGATAAAGATATCAAGTATTTTTCTTTCTATTTTGCAACAACATATAAAAGGCGTGTGTATCGTTTTACAACTCATAACGAGTTCTCTTTACGAGTTAAGAGTTTAATGAATGAAAATTGTCTCTTTGTTAAATGCAAGACAGTTTTACTCGGTACGAAATGATTAAGAAAATTGCTTTTCGATAAGTTAATGGTGTTCACACATTTTTTTCTGACTAAATAGTTTTATGTGGATTATCTTTTAAATATATATATATATCAATCGCAATCAAATATGACATTCCAAGGTGATTAATTGCTTCTAATAATAAAGCACCAATATTTAACCTAAAAACCCCTTATGATTCTAGCATCAAGGAAAATAAATGGATATCTGACGAAAAATGATAAAGTACAAAAAAAAATAATAATGTATTGCTACACAGTTACATCCAATTCCCCCTGCGTGCGTTTATTTTTGACTGGACCTTACGTCATCAGCAAAAAATGATTCAGTGCGTAAAAATCTTGTCTTATACAAATCGGCTAAAAAAAAAATTGGTCTAAAATTTTATGGAGGAAAAATGTTTCACTTTGGATCAGGTTCCCCGTCGACAAAGGAAATAATGAGTAATTTTTGAGGTCTTTTGAATGTTTTACACGGTGGGAGTAGACTGTCCCACCATCATTACACACTCTAACACAGAATGATGTCTCCAAACAGCATGCTGTGTTTTGTTAAATGGTAGCAACTTGGAGAAGATTGAAAACTTAACCAGTAGAAATTTTATCAAAAAGAATTGATTTAATGGTTAATAGTTATATGCTAATGTATCATCATTAAATTTTGATATATAGAACAGGCTTTGATGAAGTAGACATTTTTATTGTGTTCTATTATCTGTTTAATAAAGTCTGTGGAATTATATATTTTTAAGAATCCATTCTTGATATACATGTCATATTGCAGCGAAATGTACATTATATATTGGTATAAAATGTAGTAATGGGGTTCATTAAGAAAATATTGGGGTTTGTTTTTTTAATTCACGTAGAAATCGTTGAAAATTTGTTCAAGTGTATGATTGCTAAGTTATGATAAATATGTGTATAACCATTAAAATTTCAATCCTGACTTGTTGAAACCTTGTAAATCTCGTTTTCTGTCATTCATTCGTTACTTGGTTTTCAATTTTATCTTTTTAATCTTTATTTTCAGCAAAGGAAAAAAAAATCGAAAATGATCATGAGAACTTTTCTACATTATAGAATCAGAGGAATTCTGAGGCTAACGAAGGCGCCATTATAATTAATCATCGGTTCGCATTAGTAATGCTTAAACTCAAAATATTATCTTAACACCTGCGTAGCAACTCTTGTCATAAAACGTGGAATTTATGGGTTCTGGTTAACTTTTTTGCATATACATATCTCTTTTTCGCTCTTTAATATCAAATATCACGATTGTCATTTTGAAAAGCCTTTGAAATAATGGAAGGGCATTGATATAGTCTTATTATCATATAACGGTCTGCTTTTAAATTCTAGGTTCCTTCCTTAGAATTTAGTCAAGGATATCATAAAGTTTTATTAACATACATTATTTTTAATACAAGCTCGATGCTTGTGGTAGGTACAGTGTGAGGGAAATGTGTTAACCTTTGAAAGGAAAATAACACAAATGTGGAAAGTGAATCGAGTGCAAGTTTTATTATTTTAACTAGGGAAATTATGATTTATGTTTGTTCAAAGCTTTGAAGAAAGGTTAATTCATAATCACTGCCCTTGACGCGAAGATAAAAAAAAAAAAGAAAGAGAATACTTTTTTCCTATATATATCTATTTCTTCAGAGCAAAGATTGTCATTAACTTTTTTTTCAATAAAACTGACACAATATTGTTGCATATTTAAAATTATTAAATGCCGCAAGCGTTCCATTCATAAATCATATACGTTAACTTTGGTATTTTGTATTTTGCTGAAAACCAATTCTTCTCGGTGTCAAAAGACAGTGACGATTTCATCGACCCTTTTTAACTTATTGATAAAACAAATACAGTGAATTCGGGGGGTTACTTTGTCTGTTTTTATTGTTGACTGAAGTGGGTGGAGATAAAGCATATCAACATATATTACTAATCATAAAAAGTTCATAGAGTGACATAGAATGAAGAATTGATCTCCTTTTAACCACAATTAATAATTAATGAACTGTTATCTAACAGTGATTGCTATTTCTAGATAACATGTACAGTATGAGAGAGAGAAAAATAATCAATTATAAAATTAGAAAGCGGTTGTATCCCCTTTTTGATTTCATTTCTAAAATCAAATATTCTGCAAAGTTCGTCTGCTTCATTTACTGCACGTTAATAAATATTTATCACTGTCTGTTGAATGTCACATTTTAGGATGAAAATAAACATGATTTAGAAATGAAAAATCACAACGTTCAACACGAATCAAATATATTAGCATAAGTAAAAAATAAATTAGAAAGATCAAGCGGGGGCGTTGTAAATGTCAAAACTAATAAAACTGAATCTCTTACAGAAGTGAAATTTATTGATATCATATTCTTCGCTTAACACGTAAATACACCTCGGCAAACTTAATGAAAAATTGAGAAAGATCATTATAGAAGATATATTTATATCTATTTGTCTGATCAATCTTTCAGACCTTTGTTCATGATATAGTAACACGCATACCGTTATTTTAAATCTTGTCATCTTCGTTCTTTTGATTTAGGGACCGTGCGTACAACAGTACTTTTGAGGTCAATGGAATAGGTCCAAATTCCCGTGTACACTAGACTGGAATACTATTAGATCGTAATCAAAATTAATTACTCGAATATCTTTGATAGTCGTTAGTCTTACCTATCAACTGGGTCCTAGAATGGTCTACGAACACAAAGATGAAAAGTACTTTTAACAGAACTTCACGGCATACTGATGCGTCCAAATGCGTCGATCCTTTCATAGTAGCGTTTCATCCCGCGTTCTTCACGAGGCACGCGTCGCCAATTAAACTCAGCGTCTTCTTTTCCCAATATGATTTTTCCCTCGTTTATCAAGAGACAAAGTAGGCTGTAGATATTTTAGGACGTAGTCTTCTTGCAAAACTTTCTCTCATTTTAATCTGAGAAGATAAAACCCATCAACGTGTGGTTCCTTTCCAATATAAGTTATTAGAGCGTCTGGTCCGTAATTTAGTTTTATAAGTTCACATGATAAAAGCTCAGGATACGAATCAATTAGACAAGTTTCTGGAAAATGTCTCTCAAGAATATAAATTCGTGAAAATTGAAAAATATGATAAAGAGAACTAGATAAAATAAATGGCGTTAAATTTCATCACCAGCGTAGTGTTTTCGTTGTTCTCCGTGATAAATAAATATCCTGACACTAAATCCAGTCAGTAAGTAGTAATGCCCTTGTCCCTTTTAATGTACAGGTTGGTAATTTGTTTCCACTAATGTTCTGTCCATGAATTGGTACACAGCAATTTAGTGGTTGACCAATAACCGCTACACGACGTGAAGTTTTTGGTATATGTTAAAGTTGTATGTAAAGTCATTCGAAGATTTATGCCCAATCCAAGATGAAAACGAGAAGGAAAAACATCCCACTATAATCTAAATGACTCTCGTTTTATGGACTTGCTCGGAGATATCCTCAAAGCAGATCAAGCCGCTGTCATGGTCGTAATCAAATCTGAAAAATGTGAACACGAAACAGATATGAAACTCAATAGGGCCCCTCCACTACATAAATACTTCACTAATAGTGCATCAGGTCAGATATAGCCGTACAGTAATTATGATGTTTAATTTGTCATTTTTCCCTGATTATCTTTTAAGCATCTAATAGAGATTATCGGCCCTGTTTTTGAGAGGGACATAATTTACTCGGTGATTCCTATCTCTGGACGAATTGAAGATTATCATCTCAAATGATAATGTGTTCGCATGTAAACTATTTTAATTAAGTATTTCGCACAATGCGAGTCTCGCAATAGATGAGGGCACCGACGCTAATCCACCGTACTCTTTTTTGCGCTCGCGATTATTTTCTTGTGTCGCCAAATCTTCGTCTTACGACACTTTCTCAGACGCCGAATGTCGCGCACCCGAATAGGGCTAGATCCCTATCAGTTCCATTGTCGCTACAGCGATAAAATCATTACCCCCGGTAGCTATGAAAGAAATGTTTCCCAAATTTTCATACATGAACATTAATTAGACATAGAAGAGAATTATGCAAAATTTTTATGTCTTTAGAATCGAAGAAGTACTTTACAAGCCATTATTTTTCAATTTGAAATTTTATAGTTTTCCTCAAGCTAAATACAAAATTAAGTAAATACCGTTGTGTTGGTAATTTTACGCCATTTCTATATTTGTAATGATTTTAGAGATTTTTATTTGAACTAATTTTTGTTTTGTCTTGATCGATTTACGACGCGGAATATTTTTACGATTAAGATAAATAGACTAAAAATAAATTAGTTTCTCTTTTTATTCCACAATGTTGACACGCTAGGAATGTCTCCTATATCTGATATATCTGGATAAATGAAATTTAGTGGGGACCTTAAACGATAAATAAATAAAGTCACATTTGGCATAGAGTCACATTTGGCAGGTAAATGCGAGAGAATATGATAAATTCGCTACAGAACTTCATTACTGACACCAAGGCAAAAAACGGAATTCCTTTTGTGATCCAGTAAAAGTCAGATTTCTGCGATCATGTCACTGATTAAGGCGTGATTTCTATTGTAGCATCAACCTTTTGCTTGCTTATCTAGCGAGTCATCACTTACCGTAATATCAGGATCCTCATACCCCGGTGTTCACACCTCTGTAAGCCGAACTCATATACATCCGTAATTATGCCGCTCCTGATTGTGAAGTTAACACCTAGAAATTTGAAACGGCAATGTTATACATCTGGAATATCAAAAAAAAAATGTTAATCATATTCACTGTACTGGCACTAAATCAAAAGTTAATTCAAGAAAGGAAAAGCACACTTCACATCACATCCAGGGCATCCTTACCTTCTCAGCCAGCAGTTGGCTTGTTTTCTTTGTAGTCGTCTAAACTGAGGGCTTCCTCTCGTTTGACAGTACTATCCATGTTAATAAAAGCACATCATTATTAGCTCTCATAAACAAACTAAGCCATGCTCATTTTACTGCCGGTCCAGGGCGCACAGACCCGCTGACTGTCAATTCCACCTAGTTGACACAAAAGAGAGCTAGAGATTGGGCCATCATTTACTTGTGGGAGGTCCCAAGCGCCAGGAAGCCGACCTACCTGTAGAAGAAAGATCCTCGCCAATCTATGTTTGTTTACATTTCAGGTATTACACTTCAGAAATGCAAGTTTCTCTACACAGACAGAGCGTGTGTGTTTTCTTTGCCAGAACCAAATCATGTTTGCAAACCCAAGTTAAAATATTGTATATACGAGCTCTTGTTTGTTTAGGTCGGAGATATCGTTATATCGGCCGAAACTAAGTACATTAAAATTTACAATGAACATTCCCTTCCATAAGTATTCTCAATTCACTTTACCTATTAGCAGATCAAAAAAACAAGGGCGCCGAAAATGGGTTTTTATTAAACAGGTTAATTTAAATTATAAACAGAACATTGTCTGAAAACCGCTCATCGTGACATACAAAGTATTTGTAGTAAGCAGATATACTTGTGTAAAATTAAGATGACAAATTATGATAGTATTTTTTTTTTCAAACGGAATGTGATTTACTCTGTTTGCTTTAAGCCTTTGGCCGCCCCGCTTAATGAATACGGAACATTTAACAGATTTGAATTTTGAAATACAATGATAAACTATTTAAATAATGCGTATCAAATATAAAAGAAATATTCACAATCGGCTTTTTAAAGAGCGAGAGAATAGATTCTTTTTAAAAATCTATAAACAATTAATATTGACAATACCTTGATGTAATGAAGAGGAAACTTTGTTAATTAATATCTTAAATCAATGTGTCCAGTAAAAGGAAAACACATGATAAAATGATGAATTGTTTTCTGTGTAGGAAAATCACTTTTAAAAAATGTAAAGTAAGGGAAATATGAATGTCATCTCTTAATTTTACTGGAGTATGATTTTACGAAAAAATCAATTAAAATGTCTTTTCCTCCCGGAATTACGTTACCAATTAAAATGGTAAAGTTTTTCTGTCCTTGTACCTGTCAGAAGGCCCTGTTTCCTATCTGGAGACATTTGTCTTCTCCAGCGATGCCAAACTAGTGATATACGAATACCTACGCAGGGGGTTTAATTAGAATTAATCTGTAAAACTCCAAGGAATTGAATTACAAAATTGAACACGTGACTCTCGGACGGGAACTTCTCGTGACTGGTATGTGTAACAATAGCTTCAAATGCTTTATTGAAAATTCAATATTTCCGAGTTAACGTTTTAAAAGTTTGATTTCACATAATTGAATAAGGTGTAAAGTATCGTGTGTGGCCATCAAGTTCGAGTTTGGTTTGAAAATTATTAATTTTATTTTTCAGTTTTGAAATTTTGTAACTTTATACGTTACTCAATATTGCAACGCTCTATGCCTCGCAAATTTAGAATTCCATTGAAATCCTAAGTTTCATTCAAAGATCAAGCAGCTAAAGGTATAATTTGACACCACGTCTTTTTTTCCAATCACTACATCTCTACAGAAAGTTGTCTCGGATCATAATTGCGGGGAAAATATTTATCAATGGCAAGCACATATACTGCATTGTAACGTTCCGTTTTATATTTTCTATTTTTAAAAACACATTAACAGATTTGGCTACTTTAAATCAGTTAATCAGCTATTAACGGCTCCATATCTTATTAATGAACTACATGTACTTACAAACCAGTGCAATGTTTGAAATGAATTTATGAATTGCAAATGTTTTTATCAATATCATCAATACTACGAATTGTGGATTAGTTATCTGGTCTCATATAACCCAATAAAATTTTCTAGAACCTCGTTTTTGTTTGTTACATACATGTATATAATAAACTATAACACATTGTGACAGACTCCAGTCTTTCTTACTAACCCACGTGTGGTTTAAAATCTCTCCTTTCCCCATTCCGTTATCAAACATTTAAAAGACTACATTATCGGAATACTACATCAATAAATCTTATTCTTATGGAAAAAATAATCATCGAATTAAAATCTGATAATTGGCAGAAAATTGAAGTGGTGCATTGACGACCTTAACTATAACAGCGATAATCGGATCATCCGACCCGGGGCAAAAGGCCGTCTGCCGCCTCTCCGCCCGATACGAAGTGATCCGACGAAAATGATGCGATGTAAAAATTTGATTTATGACTAAATTGGATCTTTTCAGTTTGTTTCGTCAATCAAATTTATCCTTCTCAATTCATTTTTTATGATTTTGTGTCCTTTTAAAGTGAGCTTAACGCTTTTTGTATTTTCATTTTAATGGAATTTCCTTTTAATCATATTTCAATATCGGTGGTTAAAAAAGATTTTTTTTTTCAAATGTGATATTAGAAAACATTACGAAACTTTATCAGCGATGAGTATTGACAATAATAGAACAATGCATATCCTGGTCTCGATTCAACATAAATATACATGTACTTAATACACACCTAACGCCTACAATGCAATGGTTATACATTTCTCCAGGAGTTTTCTTAACACATTTCAATATTATTATTGTAGAATATTTTTTATTACCGTTGATGTCTCAAAATATTCAACGTTAATTATAATTGAGTTAATTTTATTCAGGTAAGTGCAAGAAAAAGTCGTGTAGACAAAATTCCATAGTCATTTCAACCGATATTTATGAGATCAGAAGAGAGACTGTACACGCACAGGAAGGCGTCAGGGAGATGATAGAGTGATTGTTAAAGGACCTGGAAAAACCCCATAAGATTTAACCAGTTGTTAAGAAGAAGAAAATCATAATTATCAAGCTTTCATAAGAAAAATCATCATATTTGCTGCTGACTTTAATCTAATTCTTTTTAGTCCAATTTGGGCATGCACGTAACATTACAGGTATTGAGATATATACATGTATCAATTGTTTTGAATATAGAAATGGAGAATAGAATATCATTGACAATCTGTCCAAACTTCACTTTT
>CAJDSM010023692.1:59-20480 GCA_903981925.1 Ostrea lurida | reverse complement strand
GTTGGGACGTCCATAGGTACAAAATACAAAATTCTTTTTTAACCAATCAAGGGACCCAAAAGGCATTTTTTTGTTTTTACACATTATAGTATATTTAAACATTAGTTCAGGATAAGGTATAAAACTGTCATCTACATTGATGCAAATGCACGGGAAAATTCATATAAATGCACCTTAAAATAAATAATAAACAGGCCACATTATGCCTTACACGTATAATAATATTACAAGCAATTTGTTATTAATACATTTTCCAAGCAAGCACAAAACATCTTTGTTTTCATTGTTGAGAATCCTCATTAGGCTTTACAGCAGGTATTATAAAAGAAAAGTCCGAATTGATTTTTCATATACTTTCTAAAAGTTGTATTTTACAATGAAATTGTGTATTTATTTGTATCAAAAACGATTATCATGGACGGTGTACATGTATTTCTTTAAGAATTTAGCATACCCATATGATGAAATAAATTTGACATGATTAATATTTAGATAACGGCTACGCGTCTTTAACAATAGACATGGAAATGTAAATAGCGACACAATGACGGATTACTCTAGATAATGAGAATTACAAACACCCCGAGGACTCCCGGTTACAATGGGTGGACGGAGCCGAGAGAACAAGTTTAAGGCGTGTTATGCGGATTTCATTGAGCAATATTATTTATATTTCATGAATGTGAGGTCCCATAAATCTACGTATCTCAACTTTAATATATAGAGCAATCAAATAAAGTAGATCGACATAATGTTGACCGTGTGTAAAAGAAATGACTTAAATAACATTTAAGATTATACGTGTTTAAACAGAGCACAATACGGGCACTTGTCAGGTTCTCTTGAAGTAGGCGAAATGTCAAGTGTAAATGTTTAAATTTGGGACAATCTAAGGAAGAAAAAAAATCGTGGGGTCGTATCCGAACATTTATGATGGTCCTTATATCTGTCGTTGTCAATGCTATGCCATACATTAACGATAAGTTTTCTTTACAAGCGTGCAGCGGCGAGATAACAAGGATTTTGTGTTCCGAAGCTCTCATATATTTACATAAAAGTTTTTTGGTTTTAAATAATATAGGGGAAGAAAAATTCTTTTGAAATTTTCCCATTGTTTTATTTTTGGTATGTATATGATTATACAAATAAGTGTGGGGTGGGGGGTATATGGAGGGGGATATGGTTCCAAACCTAGACACAATACAACATCAAATGATAGCTACAGTTTTGAAAAAAAATAGCAATAATTTGAACCATTAATGTTGTATTCTGAAATGACCTTGTATAGGCTTAATTAGATATTTCTTATATATTGTTATATTAACAAAAACGGATTAAGACAGCATGGGCAAACTATGATAGCCTTAATTCTGTATAGCTTCAATGTACATTACCTGTATGATAATACAGCAATGAAAATACCTTAAATTCATACGCAAAAGCTTGTTAATATATGAAAAAGGTCGTCTACACCGTATGTGTGTACTATAATAAAATAGCATAGATATTAGTAAAAACTTGTGGAGAGTATCATTGTTCGTGGGGAATCAATGTTCGTGGATTTCCGTGGGGTCACCCCTAACCGGAAATTTTACGTCCCACGACATTGTGGGTTATCTATTTGAAACTCATACGTACAATGAATACATCGGCACGGATAAGTATGTTACACCACGAAATTACGTCCCCACGAACCTAGTAAAATTTAGGTTACCACGAAGGAACATGACCTCCACGAATTTAAATGATTTCCCACGTAATTTTGTGTTACATGTATATATTTGATGCTTATATCACCTCCCCCTCCTCCCTTTCCATTCATACAACATAACTAAACGTTGGAACAGAGATGATACTCTGTAGTATTATGAAGGATCGCACAAAGATAAAGTTTAAGTCTTTAATCGAGAGAAGACATTTTTGGGAGCATCGCCCTGTGTCCCAATCATTTCGCTTTATATATACCAACCATTTAAGCCTATTACATGTAGCTCCTCTTCAAAAGCCCCCCCCCCCCCCTTTCGACAAATCCAAGAGATCGCACTGCAACATGTATCTTAGGAATACGTTCACTTTTTGCATATATGTTCACAAATATTTTCCCATCGTTCCAGGAGCTGTGCAAGGTCCCTAAGCCTGGTGGTGGAGGGTCAGCTGTGATGACTTAACCAGGGCAAACTCGAAAAAAAAAAAAAAACGTGGTTTGTCATGCGTGCGCAAGTCGGCGCTGGAGAAAAGATGTTCGAAAAGGTTCGTTTTTCTTTACACACAATATGAGTATTAATGACGATAAAATTTTTACATTGTTTCAATGAGTTTTCTGATTTGATCTCACTCAAGGTGAAATTGAGACTGCGAGGTGGGAGTACGTGTTTCCAAATTAGATACATATAGAGTAACAGTGAATTGGCACACGAATCTGTGATTTTATTGTATGGTATAATGCATACAACAAAAGAAGATTGGGCACAAGTTTACAAAGCTTAGAACGCCTTCTCCTAAAATATTAAAGATTTGAAACTTGACATTTGACATCGCGATTGTCAGTTTTATAATAGATTGAAATTTGTTCACGGAAATTGGAGACACTTTCTTGCAAATACGATGTTAATAGACGGCGGGGAGTCCAAATATAATACAATACTTATTTAATTAGACGAATAAAAACAAACGGCAGTCTAAATAACAAAACGTGGGATCTTCGTCTGCGGGGGAAACAACAAGTGGGCGGATCTAGATTTGTCGAAAGGGGGGGTTTGAAAAGGAGCCAATGAGGTCTAGGTTGGGGATGAAGCAAAGCGGTAACCCAGGGGCGAAGACACCCGGAAACTCTCGGGTTTTGAGCTTTTTAAAGTTGCTTTTAGAGTGAATTTAGCTATAATATTTACATTGCAACTGTTTTTCCTATATAACACTATTATGAGCAATACGTATTTATCACTCCATAAATACCTATATGGGGTCAACAGAGGTCACAGCTGTGCGTATGAATATATGTTGAAAAGTAGGTTACCGGTACTACTTTTACTAGTATTACAGATCTAAAGTCTATTAGCCTAGGAAACACACAAAAATTTTATGATTTATTTTTTCTTCCAGCATTGACTTTCATCAAAAACAAAAATATATCTATAAAACACTGTCTTACTATATGTATGGATGGCTGTTAAAATGTATGACAAAAACCGAGCATCCAAGGCCACAAACACAAGATATCATCCATAAAGAGGATCAACAAAGAATCGCTCCTATTTTCAAACGTGCTCTATCTTCGCCTGTTGTACTGCGGCAATATGTGTGGTACAACTTTTTCAATTCATTTCATTTCCCGTGGCTTAGAATTTCACCATCAGATTGCGTACATCTCGCGTACATGGATTCATTCATTCACTTTCAAAGGATGAAAATGGTCTGGAATACGCAACGCTTCTCATGAAACACAACAACAAAATTTCCAGGGTGGAATTTGATGTAATGCAGCTCCATCCGACAACGAATTTATGAAATTCCAGGAATTGATTGATACAGTCCAATAAAGAATGCTTCACATGCTGATGAGCAATCAGATCCAACCTCTTTAACAATGCTACAAAGACGCACTCTCTCTTCCAGCTTTGAAATCATTGTGGTACACAGCTCTAGCGAAAAGGTCCTTCTCTGGATTTATGTCCGATGATATTTGTAAGTCCTCAATGTAATATCAAAACTACACAACGCACTCACAGCCTGCGTGCCACGGCCATCACACCATGAGTGATGCCGTTTCCATTCACGCCAGATCATCTTTATGTCGGGGCATCGAAGCGAGGTTCTTTGAAAACCTTAAGAAAAATCATTCGAGTCAACAGAAGCGTTCAGTGAGCTCATGTTTGTCAACAATTACAATTCCAGACCGTCACCTACCTTCGTCTGCTAGGCCCTATGTCAGTCTTTCAGGAGATTCATCTGCGTCCTCTGTCCTGTCTGTGAATTATTTGCCTACACCTGACGAGGCCGCCCCCTGTCCTTCATGTTCCCACCTCAGTCTTCGTTAACTCCGAAATGTCACGAAATAATCTCTCAAAATCATTCAACAAAGTCTGTCTGCAACTTTCAAAAATGACACCGGCATCACAACTGTTAGTGTAATATTGCGCGCACCCCAAACTTCCACAGAAATTCAAATTATCAGTTTTTTGCAAAATTAGACATAAGAAGGTTTTCAATTAAATTGTATATGTCTTTCTTATAGTACTTGCTTTTTAGCGTCCTAATTAATTAAAACAGCTCTTCATTTCATGGAACTTTGTTTTGTGTTTTCGTCATTTTTGGAACGAAGCGTTATGTGGGTCAACAATGTGAAATGTATGGAAACATTTGCTAACACAATTCAGCAATGATTATCGATCAAAAATGTAAATATAAGTAATAAGGTATCATTTTAAAATATTTATCGGATATAAATACGGTTGGTAACGTGATCAAATTTTCCTAAAATGGAAATTTGATCACGTGACAACCAAGTATTTATATCCCGATAAATATTTTAAATGATATCTTATTTCTTAAATATCTATACAATGATATTCTAATGCAATTGTTTTGTAAAAGTATTTTATTGGATAAATGCACTGAGATTTGAGTGTTAAATGAAGCGTTACGAGATGGGAAGCTTTCGATTGTGACGTCATAATGCCGTGACGCAAAAACATAACAAGATGGAAACTTTCGATTGTGACGTCATAATGCCGTGACGCAAACATAACGTCAAGCAATTAAAATTTCATAACGAAATAGCAAACAAATGTAAACATAAAGCAAAATTGCATTAGAATTAGGGAATAACTACCTACGCGTCGCCGGTAAACTCATTTGCAACCGTTAAATCAGCATTAACGGTCGCAAATCAACAAATGAGAAGGTATTATTTTCCCTAATTAAAGTTTGGTCGCCAAAAAAAAAAAAAAAAAGGGGGGGGGGGCACTGAACAAAGTGCTCATCATTTTAAAACATAAATCTCTATACGCAATGTACAAGATGCGTGATGACCAACCGGTTCTCCCATTAGAGTCTTCGGAGCTATTTGTAAGTTGTGAATTATTTCTGATTGTTTTGAATGGTCAAAGTGTCTGAGTCAGAGAGATAAATTAAAATAAGAGTTCACACATAAGCAAGTGTTGACATTGCGCCACCGATGGGTTTAGTTGTTAGCATCCATGATTTTTATTAAAATAAGCGAAAATCTGGTATTTCAACATTTTACTTTTTTTTTGTAAAAATTTTGTGTAGGCACGTTTCTTAAAAGTACCTAATGGCAGCTACATCACTGGTTTCATTATCTGTGATAGGTGATACCAAACATCAAAGAGCAGGACTGGGACGAGCGCTCAGAGAAGAACAAGTACAGCGGGGCCTTCCACTTCCACTTCTGGAGGTTCGGGGAGTGGGTGGACATTGTGGTGGACGATCGTCTGCCGACAAAAAACGGGAAGCTGGTCTTCTGTCACTCCAAGTCCCGGAACGAATTCTGGAGTGCTCTTCTGGAGAAGGCATACGCTAAGTAAGTGTGATTAAGGAATTCATGACTACAGGCGAACTTCGGTATCTCGAACACTGATATTTTGAATGTCATGGCTATGTAGACCGTGACGAAGTGGTTCAGAAGTCTCAATTACTAATTCTTTAATTATCTAGAATCATCGGGTATTTCGGAAGTTTTTTCTCAGTTCCACCGAGCTTGAGATAATGAGGTCCGACTGTATATATTACAACGAATATTTGTTAAATTGTCATTGCAACTGAACATTTGTTAAAAGGTGTAAATGGGATTGGTATTGTTTGTTTTGTGCAGAATACAAACTAGTTTTTACTACCAAGTGCATTTTCTGACAGAGGATTGTATGGTAAATTGACGCTGGTAAAACTTCAGTTGTACACATATTGTAGTTCAGAAACCTTTATTGTAAGAATGATGATTAGCACACAGATACGTGTACATGTAAACAGAACATAATTAAATTAAAATCGTAACATTCTGTTTCATTAACAACACCATCGGTAAAACAAATGCCATAGGCGAGACTTTATGAAAATTCCCAGTCACTGAAAATCGAGTTGTATCAAATCAAGGTACCGTAAACTGGTTATTCGGTGCCGACAGTAAACTGGTTCTCTTTTGCTTACTACAGGTTATACGGAGACTATGAATCGCTCATTGACGGCCGATCAGCTGACGCATTGGTGGATTTCACTGGGGGCGTGGCAGAGAAGCTGGCTTTAACAAGACTTGATCTGAATGACGAAAAGATCATAGAGCAACTGTTTCATAAATTGAGGGAGTCAAATGAAAACTCCGCCCTTATCAACTGTAATATAGAGGTAGGTTGATAAAGCGACCATTGAGGGGAGAATTTAAAAAAAAGCACATACACCCAGATTTTAATGAGAGGGAAAGGGAAAGGTCAATACGAAAAAAAAAAAAGAAAGAGAATAATTATAACAGATCAATAACTAACATATCAAAACTACTTTCCATTCATTTTAAAATTAGATTATTAATGTAGCAAAATACTTGCTCTGAAACAGATACATTGTGATATACATGTAAAACACAAGGGCTGAAACGATACGCCTTCTTCATGATTAGAATGTACATGTATTAGAATATTTGTGCTATGTTTCAGTGCCATATATTTTACAATAAAAGCTAATGATAACTCTGAAGGAAAAAAATAATGCAAGGATTTGCAGTTATAATTTTGTAAGCAAAATATTTTCAAACCACTAAATGATAAGATGCCAACCAGCTCTGGTAAATTCCATTATTGTCATTGTTAGACTCGGGGTTAATCATTCAGACTTCATCTTGTCCCTTGTGCATGTATAAATGATTTAAGTTCAAGTAAAACCCAACGTATTTTATCAAACCTGGTTTTGATGAAGTATCGAACATCGAGGCAATGAATCAAACATTAAATCGAGCGTTTATACAGTGAACAGTATCGACGTTTCAGCCTTATAAAACACGATAATGAAAAGGTAGTACAATTCACTGTAAAGAAAAATAAATGCTGTGTGAAAGCATTCTCATGATTTTTCTTGACTCCATCTAGTGCCAAAGAACGGAGGTGGGCAAGGAGCTTCCGAATGGACTGATCCTGGGTCACGGCTACAATGTGACCAAGGTGCTGGACATCAAAGTGGAGAAGAAGCTCCAGGGGGCGGTGGGGAATAACAAGCTGATGATGGTCAGGCTGGCCAATCCCTGGGGAACCAAGGAGTGGAACGGGCCCTGGTCAGACGAGTGAGTTCCCTTGTCTATTTGTACTGTGTTGATTTGTGATCATCACTTAGCATACTCTTACATTCTAATGGGTTAATCTATTGAATAACTGTCGCATTGTACGCAGGATACTTACTCTTCCTAGGCACCTGATCCCACCTCTGTTGTGTCCAGAGGTCTGTGCTTGGCCAACTGTTGTTTTGTATTCTGTTTAAGACTTACGAACGAGATTGATCTTTGCCTTTATATCATACATATTCACTAGTTTAAAGGAATTGACGTTAGGTTAATAGGATTGGGACATCAATGCAAATGGAGGCGGAAAGTGGTGTTCACTTGTAATTTACAATGCTAAAGATTGAGGACGTTGTTGTATATGACATTACATTCTAAATATGTACGTCAGATTATGAAATACTAGTGTGATGAAAACTACGTTCACAATATGTAGTTAAATACATAGTGTAGTATGACGGTGATGGGGTTCAATATACGGTCAATATATAGAAATATCAACCTGTATGTATGTAACGGTTCCATCATACTGATCTCCACCGAAGTCTGTATTTGTATACTTTCATATAGAATGATGTTGCTTTCTTTTTTAAATCTAGTTCTCCTGAATGGTCCAAAATCAACAAAACGGAATGGGAGAAGATGGGTCTGAAGTTCGTGCAGGAGGGCGAATTCTGGTACGTTGAAACCATGAACGATAACTTAAGGTTATATCTTTTAACGATAACACATGATGGTTACTTCAAGTGATTTCTTCTCACCGCATCAAGCATATTACAATCTGTGTACACATATTTGACCTTGCCATTCATATAATTTATTGTCACAAGGTCGCGAATATTTCAAATCCACCCCGGTCAACATTGATCAACAACATTGATCAATATATGGTCAATAGCCCTATTTATCATTCATGTTGTGGAGTATTCAAACAATTCTAATTTCCAAACAAAATGAATTCAACAACTTTCTATAAATCAGAAACAATCTTTTGTTTCCAAACAACACGACTTGTCTAGTTCATGTATAAAGGTGATGGTGATAATATTGATATTCCAGATATTCGTCTAATGATTATACACACAACCAACAAAAATGTCCAGTGAATATTTAAAAAAGAAAGAAAGCTACGCTGTTCCTTCCAGGAGTACAATACCCCAAAACAAACTGCAGCAAACGCTTTTTGTGTGAATGTTTTAACACAATATTGGCGGGTGTACCGGTTGACAGGGGGTACTTGTTCCTCCTGGGTACCTGGTTCCGTCTTTGGAGTGTTCAGAGTTCCTTGTTTGCTCTTTATTTAGTATTCTTTATAGGAGTTACGAGATTGATAACTGTCTATTCGATATTTTCATCGTCTCTTTATGATCGATTTCAGGATGTCTTTCCCGNATTCTTTATAGGAGTTACGAGATTGATAACTATTTGTTCCATATCTTCATCGTCTCATTATGATCGATTTCAGGATGTCTTTCCCTGATTTCATGAACACTTTCACCAACATCGACATCTGCCATTTCGTTAATACCAGTATTATTAGTATCAAGAAGTCTTGGAGTGAGGCCCTATTTCACGGGGAGTGGACGGTGTCTGGCAGAAATGGCGGGAACGATTACGACTCGCCCACCTTCCTCAGCAATCCGCAGGTACACAAACTTTTATTTTTTGACCAACTATTACGGTTCAAATTCAAACATTTTAATTCTTCTTACAACGATTTCATGTGGTATATTTGCATTAAGACAGGCTATTGACAAACAAGTTGATGTTGCAGGGGTTTCAAAAGTCACGTTTAAAATCAGCATTTCGCAAATTATATGGTCAATATAACAATCTAGTTTGCCAATACAATCTGTCATTGGGTCTATTACTACCTGACATGGTCCATACTAATTGTTAGGTAGTTCTTTATACAATCATTTTGACTACGGATTATTACATTTAACTGATTAAGACGGTGCGTGTGACCGGTCAACAGGGAGCGCTTACTCCTCCTAGGCACCTGATCCCACCTGTGGTGTTTCCAAGTGTCCGTGTTTGCTTAATTCCTGTTTCGTATTCTGTTGGTGACTTATTTACCCTGTCATATTTCAGTTATGTACAGTTAATATTTTAAAAAGGATCAGAATAAAAGATTTATATTTGAAACATAAACTCCAGAAAAATGATCGTCGCAAAGTAGGATGTCATTTACAAGTATTTGCCGATTAAATTTAACAGCTGTTATTTTCGATCATGAAACCTAGTTCTCTTTTATTGGTGTATGTACAGGCAAAAATAACGAACAGTGATCAATCTCGAAAGTCCCAAATATAATACAAAAACAAGAGTTGGGCAAACACGGACCCCTGGACACACCAGAGGTTGTATCAGGTGCCTAGGAGGAGTAAGCATCCCCTGTTGACGGGTCACACCCGCCGTGAGCCCATAGTCTTGATCAGGTAAACGGAGCAATCCGTAGTCAAATCAGTGTGTGAAAAACGGCTTCACAATGGCTATGAAACACATTAGACAGCATTTGACTCAATGGTAGGTCATATTGGTAAACTAAATTGTTGTAACGACCATATAATTTACGAAATGCTGCCTTTAAACGTGACTGTTGAAACTCCTGCAACACTAACTTGTTTGTAAGTAGCCTGCCTCGATTCAAACATTGATCATACGCAGAACATGTATTTGGTTTTATTTAATGATGTCGTCTGCTTCTCCTTCGCTGCAGTATGTGTTTGACATTAGTGCAGCCACGGACCGTGTGATGGTGTCCCTAGAGCAGCATGACATCAAACCTGGACGTCAATCGCTGGGTATCCAGCTCAACACCATAGGATTCCATATCATGAAGGTTGTATCAAATTAATATATCATCAATGATATTAGCAAGCGAAGATAGCACCATAGGATTCCATATAATGAAGGTTATATCAAATTAATGTATCACCAATGATAATACCAAGCGAAGATAACACCATAGGATTCCATATAATTGAAGGTTATATCAAATTAATGTATCATCAATAATATTAGCAAGCGAAGATAACGCCTTAGGATTCCATATCATGAATGTTATGTAATTCTTTTAAAATATGTCATAAAACATTGGCAATAGCACTATAAGATTCCATGAAGGTTACATAAAATTTGATATGTCATTCAATGATAATCGCAAGTGACGATAACGCCATATCATGTTTCTATTCTGCTAGTCATAACACAGAAACCAAGTGTTGATTATTAATAGCCATAGAGTTGATCATCTTTACACCGTGTTGATCATCATAAAACATAGTTGATCCATCTTTAATCACCGTGTTGATCATCATAACACAGAGTTGATGATCCTTACCTTTTTAGGTCGAAGAAAACAGGAAATTCAGGGTACACTTAGTGGGACAGAAGATATTCACCTCGGAGTACGCTAAATCCCGTAGCGTCTTTGGCATTATGATTCTGCCGAAAGGTCGATATGTGGTGGTACCTTCCACCACGAGTTCGGATGAGTTAGGACCCTTTATGCTTCGACTTTATACCGGAAGTAGTTCCGGAGCAAGGTAAGATCACATTTTAACATTCCTTTATATTATTTTAACACGTACGTTGTTGCATTTGTCAATGGGTAAGGTTTGTTTATTTCATAAAACAACTTTAATGACTTTCTGTGAAATTGTATACATATTGATTAATTTCTCCAAAATTCATATTCACTGTATGTATCATGTCAGATGTAAGTGGTACGTGAGTAATATACGAAATAGTTATGTGCTTTATTTTTACTTACTTTAATGCGGACAGTTCCAGGTAGGCTATTACTTATATTCAAATGAATCAGTTACGTGGAATATCACGAAAAATAAGTCAAATTGTTATTTATCAAAAAATCAATATTAATTATCAGAACGTACATTCAGCATGGTAATTGCATCGTTGGAAATCAAAATATCAATTGATTTCTAAATGTGCAGGCACACTAGCGTACAATGGTGATTTTGAAACATCTTCGATATTTCGATTTTGAAAACATCTTCGATAATTCGATTTTGGAAACATCTTCGATTTGTCGGTTTTGAAAACATCTCAAATATGTTGGTTTTGAAAATATGTTGAACAAACTGTAGACATGGATTTTTCCAAATATTTTAATTATGCATATTCCAGTTATAAATCGTACACTTGGTTTTTAATAACGTAATGCCAGAATCTTGAAATAATGAATTGTTTAACTACAGAAATAGTTACGCTTGGGATTAACATTTACGAAACAATTGTGTAACCGCGTATACAAAACGTTACCTAACGCGTAAATTTCCATGTTTACAGTATCCGACAATGATAATTTCAAACATCCTTTATCTCCTCTTACTTTTCTTCAAATGGCGATGGATTTGCAAAATGCATGGTGCTGTCTTTTCCTTGGTCCTACACATGTACTTATCTCTGTGTCTCCCTTGCACAGTTTTCTTCAATATTTACCGTTCATAGGTACAGATATTCAATTAACTTGGTAGGGCGGAGTAAACCCAAAATGTTCGGAGCGAAGAATTTCACTCACTCTTTAAGGTTATGATAGGTTGTGGATTTATCCCCGTTGGATGTTTTTATGCGATACCAGGGTCATTTGGATAGGCCAATGAAATAATCTGAAAGGCAATCCAAAAAGGGATTCATTCACAAGTCATCTTTGGTAAAATGTGATGAAATTGAATGTTGTTGTTGAAATAGTAACACGATTTTTAAATACATTTTAGAGATAGAGTACTTTTGAATTGAAATTTGATTGGACATGCCCTAATTATGTTTCGTATTCCCTAATAATCGAGGAGAGACAAATTGAGATATATTCATTGTGCAGATGATTTTGTATTCGACGATTAATATAAAGATAATGCAAAGATAAATCAATTTCCTGTTCACTTCAAAGGGACATGGACATGTTTTGAGCTAAATTTTATATTTGCATTTTAATGTTTAGAATGTTTAACCAAGTTATTTTTAATGGCCCAAATTTTTTTAAGTCAGTTGTTGAGTTACAAGAGAGATACAGTGCTCACAATTCTTTGCTATCTAAACAAGGCTCATGCTTTGTTTATGTTTACGTAAAGGTTGATTCTCAGAAAATACCATGTTTAAAACAAAATGTGATGTAAGTAGCAATGAAAATTGTTTAATTGTCTTCAGAATGAACTTGTAATTTGAAAAAAAAACTGCTCTAAAGGGAACGTACACTAGCATATTCAATATAGGTAAACAAAAACATGACACGGGCTTTTTTTACATAGCAGCGAATTGGAAGTGCTGTATCTCTCTTGTAAGCCAACAAATGACTTTCAATTTTTTTCTGACCGTTACAAATGACACAATTCAGCATTTGAAACATCAAAACATATTCATGCCCCTTTAAACGTCTATTTTTGGACTCGTCTATGTCCTAGCTGAGTTTACCTCGCTCCGCCCTATCATGCTACTTGGATTTTAAAATAGTATTTGCATGTCAGTTAGTTCTCCGGTGGATAAAGGTAAACTTAAACTTGTGCACCCTCAGGGGCAGGTTCTATATGGTTGATTGTCCCGACTTATTCATTTATATCACATCTGATACTTAGTCAAGTCACCGTACGTATATACAATATGTAGCATACAAATAAAGGTGGGTTATCGTTCCTAGGTATCACTTCTTCAGTTATTGTCAATACATGGCACCTGATTCCTGCCTTTGCTTTTGTCGGAGGTCCGTGTTGCCCTAACCCGATTTTGTATGTGTTTTTTGGCCATGATAGTTTAACATTGTTACTTCGATTTTATTTCTTTATATATGAGAATTTTAAGGAGTATCGCACAGCGTCACTGAATTCCTTCTGAAACATGGATAAAATATGAATATCAGAAATACTTATATATCCATTAAAAAGTCGCGCAGTAGTATCGTGGCCGACTGTTGATCTGTAGATCGTAAATTCGAAGCTAGAAGCGGATTTATCTTAAACAAAAAGAAAAATCATTTACCTCTTATTAAAAGTTAACTAATAAGGTAAATTTGAATTTTTCAATTCCGAAATGTGATTCGAGTTTAGAAGCAGTTATATTTAATTTTTATTTGTCATATTACTTCTGATCAAACTGTGTTCAACTTATCAAGGTAAATGAATTCCAAAATTTATTGTATATAGCTTCCAATTCCATCCATATCAAATTTCTTACGTTTGTTTTCCTCTTTAAATGAAATTCAAAATCATTCAGGAAGGAAACTTAGTTTGGGGGACATGTCTTAGAGTAATGATCAAGTGATAACAACCACTTTAGGGTTTGTCTGAGACCGATCAAATATCATGCAACCACTTAAATCTTTTGGTGAATGTATATTGCACAAAATATATTTAAAAAGATAAAATGCACAAACATCCAAGGTGAAATCTAAATAGTTTTTTTGTTATCCATGACCAAAATATACGCTTCCTAAGCTACATGACATATGTATTTTATAGCTTCCTTGTATAATGAGCATTGACAATTACAAACCTTCTCTTGCATGATGAGATATAGTTATGGGATGGAAATATTTGATGAATCATTTACAATATAAATATATACGGTACCAATTTTTACTGCACCAGATGCGCATTTCGACAAGTTATGTCTCTTCAGGTATGCTCAAACCGAAAATATTGGAAATCCGAAACATGAAAGTAAAACTTTTATAAAAGTGATCAATGTAGTGCCAAAAGATTGGGGCAAAAACTTCGAAGATCAGAGCTATTGCCTGAGGGAGATAACCTTTAATTTTGATATGAATTTTATTTTACCATCTATACACGTGAACAAATTTGAATCCACTGTTTGATTGGAACTTTTATCAGGGAGTTGACCATGGAATGCCCGTCCAATGGCTGCCCTTGCACTGCAAACTATGTTGTAAGTCTCACGGTGACCATTGAGAGTTGTTCTGATGGAAATTCTCCCAATCAAAATCAAAAGTAAGTAGTCTACCTAATATATACTTCACACTAATAACGCTGAATAATTTTGTTCGTAAGTAGTATCTGAGATGTAGTTATCATTTTTTGCCATGATTGGTTTTTCTTAAATGATACTTTGGTTTTATTAATCCTTAGGCAAACTGGACCTGTCCGTAGTAAAATCGCATTTTGTGAAGGGAAAAGGTCAAAGTGCAACCATTGGAAATAATAAGAACCCAACTTTCGGAACCAAAGCTACCTTTTACAGAAAAAGCCGGATGATCCGATCATATTAGAGTTAAAGGTCAACATTCCCAAAAATCACCGACTGACTTGAATCTTCTGCGGGTATAATTAAACATAAATTGTTAAAGAATAGAAAAAAAAAACTTGATCACATTTTTTTACGGAAAACGCATAAAGATATTATTTTTGGGATATCAATCACATTTCAGGGATATTCATACATTCTAACAGAAATTTAAACACATTAAAAAATAAACTTTTAAAGAAGAGTGATTTTCTAATTATAAATATATATTCTCTTGAAGGTTTGAATCAGGTTAAGAGTAAAAATTGGTTCTACGAAATTTATTTCAGAAAGTCGTCAGAATTAGTTTTCTCTATTCGTCGGGATAGATATGCAGAGACATCATATGATATAATTTTCTCGCGTAATATTCATCCTAAAATCAAAATTTTGCTAACAATTTGCCACGAATATCATTAATATGCATCCTAACCTGCGTTTCTTCCTAATTAGTGTGGAATTGTAACACATTGGTGGATGATTATATCCGCTGAGGCCAGGATAGAGGAGAACGGGGACGAGGACGGCATCAGTAAGGAACTAAGTCTGTTCGGGAAAAAGAAGAGAGGCCACCATGGAAAAACCCGGAAAAATGAAAATTCATATTTGTTCCAGTAGCGATCTACAGTACTTGTAGCTTCCGTATCACGTGGACTGTCTGTTGTCGTTTCTGTGCTGTCGATCATTTCATTAAAAAGCAAGCACGAAGGGTCAGCAGTCATTCGACGCCTGTTTTATATTTGAATATGGTGGCTGAGCAGTACCCACTTATTATGTCATGAAAGGTAGAGCATTAGTGACGTAACGTGTTATTTTGACGAATTAGCTCAATTCCGATAATGTATGCAAAAGAAAAGAAATTGTACAACATGTTATTTAACGTTAATTTTAATGTGATAGTCTTTCGATCGTTAGAGGATTCCTTTTACATTGTACATACAATTTTCTAGATGTTGTTTCAGAGTTTTATGTTTATATTGTCTCATTTTTGAAGCATGTCTGTGATATATGATATATCCGTCCCTTTTTAGATCCGCAACTGTTTGTATGGTTCGAGATCCATTTAATGTGAATAGCCTCGTTTTGGCTAGCTGGTTGTTACCCTCTCTGAATGGGATATTTTTTTCCTTTATCGATATCAACATGTTTGATTTCAATCATTTTGTATGCTGTGATATGTATTTGGATCTCTGACCAAAACCAACACTGTATCTCGACGAGTTTAATATTTCAATACTATTTCGTTATTTATACTAGTTACGCCATCTGTTAAAGAGTGGACTCGCACAATACCATCTTACTTAGGAAAACGTCCCCAAACCTGTTAAAGCAAAAAATAGTGATGAATTGAAATTTCCACCTTTTAACGAGACAGCAAACTTTAAGTATACAGTATAATTTTTTAACAAATTTATTTATTTGATTTAGACAGAAATACAATTCTTGATGTATCCTATTTGTTATAAATTATGTGATAATTGTGATTCATTTTTCTTTGTTAGATGTGTATTAATACATAAATTGTTTAAGTATGCCAGATAATTCATGTAAAAGGCGATTTTGTACTTAATTTCTATTCTAATTTTATGGACATTTTTGAAATTTTCTTGTGTTACAATAAAATTTCGGAAGCAGATGCCAGTGTACATGATGCAATATTCCTTACCGAATACATCTATAATTTGTTACGTGTATATGCATAATTTCTCACAATAACCTCTAATGCAAGACCGAAATTAACCATGTTTCACAGTCATGTGTTGATGTGATAATGAGCTATAGGGCACATGACGGGTGTGTCTGGTCAACAGTGGATGCTTACTCCTCCTAAACGCCTGTCCCTATCTCTGGTGTGCTGTCCTTCTCTTAATTTTTATTCGTAAATGGAGCTATGAAAAAACGCTTTGACAATTTAGTGATAAGTCCTTTAAAAATCTATTATTATAATTATCATCATTATTGCTGTTATATAAATCGCATAAAGAAGATAAAATGAACACAATGTGATAGTGTGAAAAAAAAAGACTGCAATTTTTTCTCCATATTATGATACACCATCATTGGAGTAATGACGCAGATATCTTGCATGGAAAAGTAAAGAATTTACAATACATTATTACCCCGGCAGACCTTATCTATCCAGAACGTTTCTCAGTGCAAGCTGCCGTTAAATCGCTAGAACACTAATTTCTGAATATGTAGTCAAGTCCCCTTTTACACTTGTGTGGAGTGGGGGAATTCGTGTAAAGTGCCTTTCCCATGGATACAACGTCGGCCCTGCTGCAGCTGGACTCGAAAATCACGATTTCTCAGTCTCGAGTCTGACGACCTAAACACTAGGCCATCGACGCTATTTATGAGATGGAGACTTTTTTTTTAATATCATCACTTTTAAGAGTACAATTCCCTCATACTATCAATTAAGGTGGAATCCCCTTCCCTGAAGTAAAGAAAATATAAAGATAACGAACAGTGATTAATCTTACTGATTATACGCAGAACAAGCTCTTGCGTATCGAATAAGCTGATAGAATGGTACCGCATAGGATTAACATAAATACCGTATGCAATTGATATGATGCTACATATATGGGATGACGATCCTCAATTTGATGCGGCCCATGATATGAGCAGGGCTCGAACTCACGGCCCCAGGTTTCGAAGCAAACTCTCGAGGAAGATAAAACTAACGACTGGAGTATTTTTACATTTAAAAATAGTTATCTGTAGCACCATCACCAATAATAAGTAAATGTAAGTTTCAAACACTTCTTTTTAAAAGTTAGTCATGATAAAAAAAAACCAAAAAGTTATTCAAAATGCAACTCAATTTTTAATGAAATATGTTCAAACATAAACTCCTCCTTATCAAAACAAGTGTTTGCTAGATTTTTTTTGTACTAGTTATAAAGCGAGTACATATCAATGAAAATATCTACTCATATATTTTATCCCAAGCAGTATGTGATGATGTGTGCATTTATCATCTAATAAAACTATAATTCATTGCTGTCATTAACAAGCATTTAATGTGACTTCTTTCGGCTGTGAGAGGCATAAAACGCTCAATGTGTATTGGAAAACAATTTACTTTCTGTGCAAAACGTCAGTGATCAGTACGTAGAACAACAAATGAGCACATATTTTGTATATTTGGCTTATGAAATAAATTCTAACAATACGAAAGAGTTGTAGGACTTTTTTAAGTTTTCTTTCAGGAACAAAGGATTCATGCTTCTTTTTCTGGGACAAAAGTTTTAGAAATTATTTTCCCGGACTAAAGTATTTGGGAGTTTGTTACATGGAACTTAAGGGTTAGTAGTTTTCTTTCCGAAAGAAAATAATTTAGAAATTGTATTTCTGGATCCAAAGGATTTTAGGATGTTCTCTTTCCGGAACCAAAAGGATATAGCAGTTTCGAAGTTCTCTTTCCGGAACCAAAGGGTTTAGAAGTTAGAAATTCTCTTTCCGGAACCAAATGATATAGACATTTTCTTTTCAGAGCCAATATATTTAGAAGTTCTCTTTTCTGAACTTGAAGTCAAACTTCATGCACGCCTTTTTCACAATTTGTCCCAGCTGCGGTGCTCCACAGAAGAATACTTTCACTTTCCCTTTACTCTCTTGTGAAATCTTCCCAAATACCTAGTAAGAAAGAAGAAAATGCAGTAAGACAACTCATGCAATTAGATATACTTCTAAAGTACTATTTGCTTTTAAAGCAACTTTCAAACCAGTCTCAGATTGATTGATTGATTTATTATTTGTTTTTTTGTTTGTCCCGTTAAGAATATTTCACTCATATAAAGACGACACGATTGCCGTGAAGGGCTTCAAAATTTAGACCAATGTTTTTATCAGTGAGGGTTCTTTGGTGTGCCACATCTGCAACGACACGGGACCTCCGTTTTAAAGGTCATATCCGAAAGACCCGTGATTCTCACTTCTAAATGCCGAGCTCTTGGCGATAGAGCAATCACTAGCTATTCTAATGTCTTAGGTTTGACGCGGCCGCTCCAAGCACGGGCTCGAACGCACGACCTCCCGATCACGAGGCGAGAGCTCTATCACTGAGCATATTCTCAGATTGACAACACTGAAGATATAGAATGCACCTTCTGTGCACCTGTATGAGAAGGTGGATATAAATTACAGTTATCAATGCCATACGTCCTAAACGGAATACAAATCAAGGGTAGAGCAAGCACGGACATCCGGATATTCCAGAGGTGTGATCAGGTGCATAAAAGGAGTAAGCATTCCATGTCTACTGGTCACATCCGGCGTGAGTCATTTACAAGGAGTACTCCGTAGTTAAAATTGTGTATAAAGAACACCTTAGTAATTGTTAAGAGACCTGTCAGACATCATGTGACTCAATGACAGGCTGTACTAATTTTACAATACTACACGACTCGGTGCAAACATCTTTAACATTTTACCATAAGCTTATCGACTATCGTATTTCGGTAAATTACACTAATACAATCAATGTTAAATAATGGATGCAAAACTTTACTTGAATACTTTGTTTACATATTTTATGCATTGGTGGTACCAGTGTATCACGTCCCTAAATTTTTTGTTGTTGTCTCAATCCTTTCCAAGTGTTGCATTGCAGTAGGGAATATATGTGTATAATTATGAATTTAGCGGATGTATATAAACATGTATCTAAATTTCTTCAAGGAAAATTTACTAGAGNTTTGCAGTAGGAAATATATATGCATAATTATGAATTTAGCGGATATACATAAACACGTTTCTAAATTTCTTCAAGGAAAATTTACTAGAGGCAAATAGATCGGCTTTATGCAACTTGCCCTTTAATTACACAGGGGTTGATCTTATTCTTTTTAATCCAATCACGTTTTAAACAGAACAATTGCTGCTGCCTTCACCTTGTTCCAGTTTGGTCTTCCGGCTTGAGTCCGTGTTGACAATCCAGTAATTAGGTCCTTCTGGTCTCTTCTGTGAATGATACTGAGAGCCATCTGAAGCCCCGCCCCTCTGATGTCGCTCTTCTCTTTGGCAGCTGTCATAAAAAGCTCGATGTCAATCACTTTCTCCATGTCCCTGCCTTCCTCGAAAGCCACGTCGATTTGCTCTTTCTCGATTTTATTAAGTAGGCCGACAAACCATTCGAAATTCTTCTGGTCCCGATTTATCCAAATGAAATTAACCTGTGGATATTATTCGTGAAACATAGGAAGATTAAGGTAAATAGGAACGTGTTTAGTATAGAAAGACGTAGTACAAATTGAATCAACTAACTCAATGGTAAAACATTACGTTACAATTGATTTAAATGACAATATTCGAGTATCTAAAACTGATTTAATTATCCTTATTGTTCCCACCCACACGCCTTTTGATAANTACGTTACAATTGATTTAAATGACAATACTTCGAGTATCTAAAACTGATTTAATTATCGTTATTGTTCCCACCCACACGCCTTTTGATAAACGATTAAACATGACATTTTACGAGGTGATGAACCTCGTTATGTCAGCGTTCAGCAAAAAATGCAGACAGAGCCGAGTACCAGACGATATTCATTTATAAATTTACCTCCAAAAATTCCAAGCTCTTTTTACAATCCTCTTACAAGCGTCGTAGGGTTAGGATTGCACCAACCTCTCAGAGCGAACTGAAACTAGTACTATTGGATCATATACGATATAATTGCACCTTGTTTCACATCTTCAAGACGAGGTAGAAATATCCGATTTCTGATTTGATTACTTTTATTCATGACTTCAAAAATATAGTTCAATTGGGAAATGCACTTGGTTCTTCCGAAAACAGATGTTTCCTATCAAAGTGAAAACCTCAGTTTAACAGCATTGTTTATGTTCAACGTCTATCCAACAATGCTTAC
>CAJDSM010023689.1:1806-13283 GCA_903981925.1 Ostrea lurida | reverse complement strand
ATAAAATTTCTCAACCTCGAAGTTTATCCTGCAACATCCATAAGAACGCGGACCTGATTTTCAAAAATAAATTTATATATATGCAAAAAATGAATAATTATACAAAACGAGGTAGATGCATGTATCTGTCATTGTTCTAATCTAAACCAGTTTTACCATACGTCAAATAAAATATCATATAACGGGGTGGTATATCGTATAACAAGATGGTATATCGTATAATGGGGTGGTATATCTTAGAACGGGGTGTTTTTTCGCAGATCTGAAATTTAGTGATTTGATGACTTAAAGATATTCTAATCATTTTGGCGTAGTAATTTTTGAGTCGCAATAGGGACCGCCAAGCTTGGTACCTCTGCATCTTATGTCTATTGTTTCTCAATAATCATAATAATGAATTAGCACACAAAGGAAAGTGCTAACTCTGCCAAAATATGAATCCCACTAAAATAAGTTTGGGTGTATTATGCCACGTTGGCGTTGCATGTGTATGGTGAGGCTGTAGAATTTCGATCTTCGATGCCCAGACGGGTTCAACTGATGCTGCAAATCCCAGTACTATTTTGAAGCTTCAGAGTTCTAACTGCATGCATTTTACAGTGTAGTAGTCGTGCTTGGCAAGCATATTATAGATTCGTGTTATATTGTGTCCCTGCGTGCGTTTACATTTCGAAACATTATAAATCATTTCAGTGTACAGTAAATGCATTTCGGCCATTTCTGCACACATTATCATACTTTGATATTTATTTAAAACGATATAGCGATGATCTTCTGTTCCACAAACGCTTATCAAATTAGCTGTTGACGTCATATCTGCAAATACATCATCACTCGGCCAACCTCGGAATATTCCTACCTCATACTAACCTCGGCTGTATGACGTAAACCGCCATTGAAAAGATGGCTGCGCCCTGTGTGTACTGTTTACACTTGTTGACTTACAATCTTGACCATCATGTAAAGCTTTCAATGTCTGTAAGTGGGTTGTTGTTTTTTTATTCAAAACAGTGTTAGTAACCAATTCTGAAGTATAAAAGTCAACATACTGTTGAAATGACTCCATCTTAAGAACTATGTAAGAACTATTTTAAGCAAGCGCTGCGTTTTCCCTAAACGGTTAACGGCGGGCAGATCACAAATGTAAGGCGAATACGCATAATTTATCAAATGCTGTCATCCAGCCGAGGTTTGATGTAGGTTCCGGAATCAGCCGAGGTTGGCCGATGGTACATTGTAGGTTTCTGCGCAACATAGGGCGCCATCAATATATCTGCTCATTACCGTCTTCCTTGGAAGACGGTATACATGTACATAGTTGAAGTGATTTACAATCTCCGAACTAAGCACTTCCTCTCTGTTGTGATTGGTAGATAATGCATGATGTGAAAATTGTCTTAATTCCCAGTGGTTAAAATTCCGTTCTGTCCAAGGGAGATAAATTTTCTGTGGTCTAATTTACGTACGAGTTAACAATTTAACAATCTCAAAAAAAAAAAATGACAAAACGAACCAAGAAAAATTGATACACGACTATTACAAGGCATTTATATGATATTATTATTCAGAGAAATCACTTACTTTTTTTGCGTTAAAACCGAAACACACCAGTTATTCTTTGTTTTGTTTGCTTTTCTATTTGGTAGGAGGGACTAAAATTATGGTGGATCTAATAGGGGTGGGAATAACACTTAGAACTCCTATTATAAAATGGCTTATCGAATAGACTTGAAACTGTGTTGTTGAAGGACAAATGGGTGCAGTTATTTCCTTTAAAATTATCCTGGACCAGATAGACTGGAAACATTTGATGCCAGTGCATATTGTCAGGACAGAAGAATCCAATTATTTTTCTACTAGTTATGGTGAATCTAAGTACGTGAGACCGGGTGTGGATGTAAAATAACTTGTGAACATTTATTCAATATATATGGCTTTTCATATAGACTTGACCTTTGTATAATGCCTTATTGCCATTTACAGATCTGCATAGAGTTAGAGAGAGAGAGAGAGAGAGAGAGAGAGAGAAGAGAGAGAGAGAGAGAGAGAGAGAGAGAGAGAGAGAGAGAGAGAGAGAGAGAGAGAGAGAGAGAGAGAGGAGAAGGTCCTAAAAAGGGGTTTGGGTCTATAATAGCTTGTGAATTAAACACTTATTCTATATATGATATATCGGATAGCTTTTGATTTTTTAAACTGAGTACTGATGTCTACATACTAAAATTGACGAATGTGTATCAACTCGAATTACTCTCTTCATTGTGCATTGTCTTTACTTGTTTATGACCAATTGGGCCCTAAATCGGTAAATAATACTATTAATTCTATTCTAACAGAGTTGTACAAGAGGCTTTAATCAGTGTTATAAGGAACCGTGGTGTTAATGATCTTGTGAAGAAAATGTAGTACTTGGAATAGGGTACTGTGCGTTTTGTAAGGATACATTCAAAATCAACCAAACGACTTAATAAAATCCGTTTTGAATGTTGCGATTTATTTTTCAAAAGTAGTTTTTTCAATTGTTTGCTTGATTAAGACGCATGTATATTGTCCAAAAGTTTTCATTTAAAACATAAAATTGACATCGTGTCGACATTTTTCGGCAACTTACGTACAACATGCGTCATTTATCAAAAGTTGTGTAATAACCAGAGCGATAACCGATTCACTGGCTTAATTTCTGTTGATAAGCTACAAGTTATCATCTTGATTAATCTACAACAAGACGAGAAGCAATCTCGTTATGGAGACTTGCTGAGCTAAGAAAGACGTTCGATCAGGGTCGACATGTTAATCAAGACTCTTAGCCTGGTCCCCTGGCTCCCTGAACCAGGCTAACAAGGCGTTGCTACACAACAAGCTGTCGCACACGCGGAATTTAACATTACACAACGCGACGTAGCGCTGTCAGTGGTCACTTCTCTTGTGTAATGACACAATGTGCGAAGATTTTATAGTTGAAGATTCATAGTATCGTGTATTTTGATTTAGTATTATTGTAACATGATTGACTGGACTATCTATTTTGCATATATGCATATATATTTGCATATATTTGAATATATATATATATATATTATATATATATAATATATATATATATATATATATATATATATATATATATATATATAATATATTTATATATAATATGTATAATATATATATATATTGCCACAATGACCGTCCTTTTGTCGTAAGCTGTTAGTGACAAGTTCAGGAAGACCAGAAGATTCAAAATCTTTGTTTGACTTGATGAAAATAAAGTAATTCATCTAATCGTGAAAACATTGCGACTCTACACTTTATATACGTACGTAGAATAACGCTGTTGATTTTCAATATGCACTGGCGCTTAATGCTGTATATGCGCAAAACAAAACAAAACAAAAACCGCATACTCTAATGTTGATATTTTTAGTGACACAACTACCCTATTCAGAATGTTTGCAACCTAACTGCAGTAAGAATATTATTTATAGCACGTGTTCTACAAAGAAAGCCTTACAAACATTTTATGATTGAATGCAAATACAAAATCAGGGACCCATTTCTATTTTCCAGACGACTGGCATCCAGTTACGTTATTTTTTTCCTCTTTATTTACTATGCAAGACAATTATATTTTTTTTAAATTGCCCAAAATGAGTTCTTTTATTCAAATCGTCCTTTTCTTGTAAATATATTCTTCTACAGCGGTCACGTGAACCATAAAATCTCGGGGTCGGATTTTCATTCAGTCTGGTGTGTTATAAATTTCAACAAACTTCAGTGACTGGCCGATTCCTTATCCAATCCATGGAAATTAGCCATAAAATACACAGACACACGGGATATTGCATAATCATGCGGGTGCAATATTTTCAACCTGGCTTTATTAAGTGCTTTTGGTTATCTAATTTTAAAAAATTTCACGGAATTATCATATCGTTCTCAGGTGTGAGCTTTCAACTTTATTTACCTATCACGGCGCCGACTTGGAGTGCGACTCCCGTGCGTACCTCGATGACAATCCCTAAATCTGGGACCGAATTTAAAATAAGAATAGAAAATTCTGCATTGAAATATCTCATTCACCAAAGAAGATGAAAGTGATCAGATTGCAGATAGTCTGTTCTGAAAGGCAATCTTCTTGCTAGGTCAAACATCGTATTTTATTATGATCTGCCCGATATTTGATATTTAATAACTGCAAATTGAAATGTTGATGTAAGATACAAAGATCACAAACGTGAACGAAATACTTAGAAAAGAAAAAAAGTCATGTGAAGACAGAGAAATGTTAATTCTTAGTGTTTCCATTGTTTTAAACAACTAAACTTTAGTATTTACGATTGAAAGGTAGATGGCGATGTATTCCAAGTCCAGAAGTGGATGGAGAGCTCGAGAGTACCGGTATACAAAATTCAGAAATATTTGTGAGAAAACATCATTTTTCATTTCACTAGGTCAAGTCAGAGTCTGGTGAAACGGAGGTGTTATGATTTATCATCCTCACAAATTTAAATTTTCCAACCCAATTAATTTCTTTTTAAAAAAGATGGCTAGATTTATAATTATAACTCGCTACTTACGGCATTTTGCACAAAGACTACAAATCATGTCACACTGTGTTAACGTCATGAGTGCAAAATGACCATACAGCCGGTGTATGAAGAATCCAACCACCTTATTTAGCCCAACGAAGGCTTCAGGGCTAGCACGTTCGGGGAAAAAGTGTATTTGAAGTTTGCTGATAACTAATTTTCTAAAATTATATGTATTTATTGTATTAAAATATTTTTCAGCCACAATTGAACTGTTATTCAAAAAAAGGTATAAAAATAGTTGAGGTGCCAGTCATTTAATAACAGTAGTACATATCTAAAGATCAAAGGGATATTTCGGACAGTTGGTCAGCACATCGGGTAGCCACACCGTGGGTCAGTAAGGTCATCATAAAGCAGAACGTCCGCGTATGAAATACAAAACACGAAAAATAATGTCATAATGATTGGCTTTTTGCTGAAGCTGGAGTCAAATTTGAAATTCTGAAGGGAATGAAATGTCTTCTGTTATTTTTAATTATTTAGATAATACATGATTCAGTTCCTAAAGCACCAATAGTTATGTATTTTAAAAAAAGGAGAAAATGAAAAGTCATAAGTTTTTACGGTGTTTTCAAACATAAATGCATTGTGATTCATATGGCATGTGATACTCAAATAAATAATTAATTGCTTACATTCTTTTATTTTGTCAAACCACCACTTCCCCCTCTGAAATTTCCTGGACCGAGCTGTGGTCAGTGACTGCTATACTGCCCTGTCCTGTCACGACCCAACATCTTGCATGAGCACTATAGTCATCAATATTTACATTCACTGAAATTCTTTTCTCGTATTTCTTTTAAAATTGACACTGTTTTCATCCTCGACAATGTTGCAAACTGGTTCGATCCGGTTTTTTAAGTATCACCTGTTTTACCTAATATGGAGCGTCTCCAAGGTCAGATGATGTATTGGTTGTTCAAATATTTCAGTACTTCAAGCATAAAAAAGGGGAAAAAAGATAATAAAGATATAGTTCTCTGTTGTTTTATGGGGTGATGATGTAAGCAAGTATTTCAGAAAAAATTACATAGCCCGCTTTTTTTTTTTTTTTTTTAATACAATGCTTGCTACAATTCATCAACAAAAATGCATTTTAGTATTTAAATATGCCAACGTTTCTAGCTTTGGTTTCATTGTCTTGAACGCCAATGCACATTTATGAGGTTGCAATCCCCTCTTTTGGTTGAACATCTTAACAAAACGGTCTTTGCTTGCCATTTTTGTATCCCCCTCCCCTCGCACCTTTTATTTTATTATTATTTATTTTTTTGGAAAGGATAAAGTACAATCCTCCTCTAAGAAATTTGGATCCGCCCCTGATCAGTGGATGTCTATTGTTGTATCGTGTACTTCATAGTTTAGATATGATTTGAATTATTCATTCTTTTATTTGATTGTTCTTGTTGGGTTCATGGATTTGATAAATTATTATTATATAAAATGTACGCAAGGTTTCGGTATCAGGATGTAAAAATAATCTGAGGGGAAAAATGATAATCGATTACAAATCCGAAATAATTCTCCACTGGGAAACACTGTTCTCTCTGTTTATCTTCAATTCATCAGATAACGCGCGAAGTATCCCGATACAGAACACAAGGTCAAAATAGAATATTTGTCAAATATAGAATTCTTAAATATTGTGAAAAAAGGAGAAGTTTAATGAACCATGACACTGTATTCCTTATTAATCCGCATATAACTTTGATTCAGGGACACGAAATTTGCTTCCTAATTAACAATACTGCAGGCAAATGCACACACACGAAGGCTGCTAACTGGAAATTTATGCACCGGTGCAATCTGTCGGAATGTGAAGCGGCGAGCAGTATTGACATTCTTTTTTAAACCAAGTTAGTTCGAGAGTGCATTATGGGGATCAGCGATGAAGAGGACGCTGTGTTAATAGACTCAGACACCTCATCGTTTTTTTGGTGTTTCCGAGAATTAAATGAAAAAAAAATTCAAAGAAATTTGCGGTCCTCCTAGGAGTACATTTGTCAGCTAGGACACCAAAGAGTTATTGTGTATGGGCGGGTCCACGGGTACGCGCCGCATCACAGCTAGCCGGGCGTGACTGTTGAAATATAGATGATTCGGCTGTCACAGAGCTGATTGGTCGATTAAATTTTTTATCCAATTTCTTCAGGTGACGTATAAATAGGGAGATATAGTATTAATCCACTGCATTTCCCCGTTCCCCAGCTGTCCCGTTTTCTACTCTATGTTTCTGTAGCATACGTATACAGCTCTGATATCGGCAAAACGCTGGGGGATGTTTAATCTTATTATGAAACCTCGAGTGTAAAGTAAGAAAAGAGCATCGGAAAGCGGTCACATAGAAAAAAAAAGAGACTAACATTTTATGGCAGAGATTAATAATTCAAAGAACGTTACAGGAATAAAATATTCTGGGCTACAGTCGGAAAAAATTATGCAGGAACTTGTTAAAATGGAATCTTTTGTGCTGCCGTCCTCCGTCATTCGGGCTATGAATACAGACTCCACACACAAGTCTTCTGTGCCATGTACTCTGATGTTTTCTGTGGGTGAATGGAATAGCCTTCCTGCAGACGATGCAGATACTGGAAGTTATGGAACCCCTTCCTCCTATCTCCCTAGTGACAGTGACACTCCTCTCTCTACCCCCGACACCCCTCTGACTCCACGACATAGCCTGCAGCGACCAAATCATTTCTTATTTCCAGGAGACTCTGGGTTTAATCCTAATAACATTTTCCCTTCAAACGGAGAAAAGTTTTCAATAAAAAGTGCAAGCAGACCTAAAAAGAGATGTTCGATAGCTCCAAGTAAAGACATTCTGAAACGCAGACGACTTGCGGCGAATGCGCGGGAAAGAAGGCGGATGGAGAGTCTGAACGTGGCGTTCGATCGTCTTCGAGATGTGATTCCGTCTGCTGGGGAGGACCAAAAACTCTCAAAGTACGAAACTTTGCAAATGGCTCAAAGTTATATAGGGGCGCTACAAGATCTGCTGGAGAAAAAATGAAACATTTGCTCGTTCAAAAATCGTAAGTGCCTTTACGTCCATAGAAGACGGTGCCACATGCTTTGCATCGAACAGATAATCGATAGAGACGCATTCCTACCAATCAGATAATCGATAGAGACGCCTTCCTACCAATCGGTTTAAATGACTGTTCTTACCTGAGTTCGCGATTGTACATCACTATTGTGAAGTGTAAGAAAGAGCAGAGAATTAAGAGAGTCTGTTCACCTGACGGGTCGAGGATACGACAGATTTTTATCAAAGCTGACATATCGTGCTGGTTCTTCCCGTTCATAGTCCCTGTCTCTGTATTAACTATACAATTCATATTTTGTGTTATCTTTGGGTGAACTAAAACCAAAACGTGGAAGAGGTTCAACACTTGACGTACTCTTTTCGCATTTTGACCCAACTTGAAGCCTGATATTTTGAAGAACAGTTCAGATATTTTTATTATTCTGCAACACATTCAAAGTGAAATTTAGTAACTGACAATGAGTATTGACACCATGATATAATTGTTTGACTTCGTTTCGCCGAATATGCAATGATAGTTACACAACATGCAATCCGATCTTTCCCGTGCATTCGTTATCCCTTTCCGTGTATTTGATTAGCCCGTTTCCTATTGTGAACTTGTTTTTTGCAAGACTTAAAAAAAATATTCTTTTGTATTTTTATACCGACGACAGTTGAATTTTACCACTACCCAATGAATTTATATTTTATATAGCGTGCTTTTATAGATGCAGTGTTATATCCATTCAGTGTGCCTTTTGTAACTCCGAACTCGTTATCGTTGAATGCGTTACTTTTTACATTTGCGCATATCTAACAACTTGCAGCTTTAGCAAAGTGTTAACTGATTCTAATAATAGATATATTTTGTATATTTCAATGAATTCTATATATATATATTTTTATAATAAAATAAATTGATTTTGATAAGCTTTTCTGTTTTGTTGTTGTGAATTGGTAGCTTTGATATCTGTCGGGAGATTTGTATCTGTTTCAATGGAACATGTACAACAGGGGGTCAGGTGTTATCTCCTCAGAGATCGACGTATCTGAACGTCACACGCCGAGTTCCAAATACGAGAGTCGTCGTCAGCTTCACACCTTTAGAGTGATTTTGAATAGCCAAGATTCAAGTCTAGAATTAAAATCATGGCAGTAACAATACGCCTCGAAAGATAGCAAAACTCGGGGTAAAACTATACATTTTGTTCACAATTATTTTAATTTTAATCATGTAAAATCGACATAGAGAAATAACACGACATTTCATCTTTATACGTCAGCGCTGATCGATTTAAGGGGCTAAAGGACATGCCTTCCTGAGAGAGAGAGAGAGAGGAGAGAGAGAGAGAGAGAGAGAGAGAGAGAGAGAGAGAAGAGAGTTGTGCATATATATTTAAACTCTAATTTAAATGATTAATCTAGAAAACCTTATTTTCTCAAACTTCCTGCGGTTTGCTCCCTGTTATCCCAGCAGGGTCACGCCTTATAAAAAACCATTGAGATCCGCATCTGATCAAACCCACACTTTTCTTTGTAAACTGTTAAATAGGCACAGTTTAATGGGGATTTTGATGCATACATAGATCAAGTGGGCCTACACCCCATTTGAAATTTTTCGCAATACTTACAAAGTGAAAAAAAAAATAATAATCAAAGCGTATTGAAAAGAAATAACACTTTCATCTGCTACATAATTTAGTCCGATAAGGAACAGCCACTGTACGGTGTAATTAGCTCTTACAATAGCGAAATGGTGGCCTCTTCTCTCACAGTCACATATCGGTGAACGCGTCGGCCACCAAAAGCTCGCTGTCTGTTCGTCTATGACATGTTTGATGCATCCACATCATTAGTATTTTAAACCTTTTCTATCTTCTGACGTCTTCATATCGGTAATGTTTCATAATTTCTCAAATGATGGAAATTTGAAATCTGATACAATTTGGAATTTTTTTTATCCTATCTAAATTTACGAAACGAAAAAAAAAAAAAAGATTTTGAATTACATTTTAAAATATAGCTGAGTTTCTGTATACTACTTTCTTCTGATCATTAGTGTTGATGAATTCATATTCACACATTCTAAGAGTTTGTAGTACAGTCCTAGAAATTAGGATTATTATGAACCAAAAAATTTAAAAAGGCCATGATTTTCTAGAAAAGAAGAATCCTAAGAATTCACCTAAATACCCGGAACATATTCTGGTAACAAAGAGTAGACCGACAGCGGATAAATTATGCATGTTTTGAAGTTTAATATTTTGTGCCGAATTGCAGAGATCGATGCTATTCAGATGGTGTTCAAATTTCCCCCCTAAATAATTAAATTTTGAAGCTATTTTCAATTTCGGGCGGACAAAAAGTATTGACAAACAAATAGGAGCATATCTCTCTGCAATACAGCAGTAAAACCTAGGATACTGGTAGGAATATTAATACCTGTGAATTATTAATGTAAAACTAAAAAAAAAAAAATCAACCGCGGGATATTCCTTATTCAACCTCGAGAAAAATCGATTTTACATTAAATATGAATGATATTGCTCTGTTGTTGGGGCTATATGAGATTTATATGACTATTTCACCGAATTAATGACGAACGAGCTAACCTAATACATGTATACGAGAAGCATTCTAAATTTATATACATGTATATCACGAGATTTCTTGGTACATGTAATCATTGTACACATCAGACTGTTCAGCAGCATTCTGAAGTTGAAATATATCTATATCATGATATTTCTTTGTACATGTAATCATTGTACGTGTCACACTGAAAATGCATTAAGTACTATGGTATGCACATGCAATAACACGTACTTATACGAAATGATTNGTGTACATGTATGCAATAACACGTACTTATACGAAATGATTTCCGCCGCCGTCAGATGGCGCTGAAGTACTATCAGTGGTAAAAAAATCAAAATGGAGGAAAAATACGAACTGTGGAAAGTGCTCCAACTCAAGCGGCGCTGATCAAGCGATCGGCGTCCACGAAGGGGATGAAGACTGGTCTTATTGAGAGATAATGTTTTATGAACTCATTAGAATTAGCATATAAGTCACTGAAATGAGTTCTATAACTATTTTAGGCGAAAATCAAAGTCGGCGACTGATGACATGACACAGTTAAAAAAAAATCAAGTGCAAGAGGAATTTTCGGGGGTTACAGTCTATGCGTTTTGGAAATGTCCGTGCGAAATTCTCGCACTAAGGAGGGGATGAGTTTATCTTAAATCCTAGTCCATCAAAGACTTGGATTAATCTTCAAGCCTGATGTACTTCCAGTGCACACAATTTTATTAATAACATATCAAATGCTGAACTTCTTCCGGGAACGTCATTCTGCAGAAAAACAATCTTTTGTGGAAAAATACATGATACATGTAGTAAGAAAATATGCATACTTTTCTAAGAATTGAAAGATGGACTATAGATTGATCATTTATGTGAACGACGCATTCCCATGATGACCATGTACTCGTAGAAATACCATCTATTAGTAAAATTGACATTTTCACGATCTAATGTTTTGGAAAAAAGGTGTCGCATTTGATGTTTATGTATTCTTGACGATAGCATCGGTCGAATATAGGGAAGGATGGACAGGGTATTGTTTCAATCTCTCACCAGAGGTCGTTNTCATCTATTAGTAAACTTGACATTTTCATGATCTAATGTTTTGGAAAAAAGTGTCGCGTTTGATGTTTATGTATTCTTGACGATAGCATCGGTCGAATATAGGAAGTATTGTTTCAATCTCTCACCAGAGGTCGTTGTACGCTACACTTCAAGGTTGCGTATGGCGCCCTCTGGTGAGTTGATTGATTGATTATTTCTTATTTTACGTC
>CAJDSM010023687.1:2554-26415 GCA_903981925.1 Ostrea lurida | reverse complement strand
AAATAAAGAAGTCCTGAATTTTCTATTTTTTATGATATACCAAAAACCATTAAAAGGAAAAACAAAACAAAATTTAAAAAAAAAATGAGATCAAACAAAACACAAATATAAACATCTCCCCCTCGATTATCGAGGAGAAGGCGAGAAGAGAGAGAGAGAGAGAGAGAGAGAGGAGAGAGAGGAGAGAGAGAGAGAGAGAGAGAGAGAGAGAGAGAGAGAGAGAGAGAGAGAGAGAGAGATTAACGTGGATTATCAACATATATTCATTTCAAAATTCCTAAGCATTCTTTCGACAAGAAAAATCAAGAATTGTGATTTCCAAACGCCAAACAATCAATATTTGCGACTCGTTTTCATCAGATGAATCATTGCCGTTAAGTTATATATATAAAATGGCGAAGTAACAAAGTATGAAACGTAATCATAGTCCAAAAACACATACAAAATCGAGTGTAGGGCAACACGGACCTTCGGCGAAAGCGAAGGCAGGATCAGGTGCCATGGAGGAGTAAGCATCCTCTGCTGACCGGTCACACCCGCCGTGAGCCTGTAGTCGACACAAAGTAAACGGGGTTACCCGTCGTCAAATCTAGTATGAAAATGACAGTCTAACAAATGGTATGAAACAAATCAGTCAACATATGACTTAGTGACACTTTGTAATCGCAAACAAGGTCATTATAGCGACCGTAGAATTTGCGAAATGATGACTTTAAACGAGATTCGTTATAACCCTGCAACATCAACTTTTTGGTTAGTAGTTGGCCTCGCTTTAAAAAATCATCATACGCATGGCATGCCCTTGCGTATCGAATCAACTGAGAGACATACACACCATAAGCAGGTGATAGTGGTACATTACTACACAAAAAAGGAAAGTTGACAATTGCAAAGTCAAAGTCATCACGTTTATCATATAATGTAGTATCTATAATTATATGTAATGTAAATAAAACACAGAATCAACTTCCGCTTTATTTCGTACTGTGACGTCAGGTTTATGACAAACAGAAATAACATTACAAATTAAAAGATGCTGATGAAAATCTACCCCCTCCCCTTATCGCTTCGTCTCCACAATCATGAATATTTTCCTACGCCCTCGTCCATGTTTGGGAAACAAAACAGTACATCGTTTTATTTTATTTAGTGTCAACAGATTGATGAGAAAAAGAAATTATTATAGTATTATCAATATATAGTGCGACCCCCTTCTCCATTCTCCTTCAATTTGTCTTCCCCATGATAGATACTTTCCGATTCCATTTGCTGAAGTACAGATCATTGTAAAAATTTTACACATATAAACTGAATTTCTCGCGAAATTGACACATTCTCATCCGCCGACTTGAATCTCTTTGGCTATAGTTGATAAAAGCGCCCAAGAAGGATTTTGAATATCGCCATGTAAAAATACATCCCATATTTCGGAAGGCGGAAGCGGAAGCGAGGTCTGATCGTGACAAGTGCCAGAATACTTTAAAGGAAGCATCTGTTTTACACCTCTATGTAAAAATACATAAATTATTTATAAATTTCATAGCATTTACATCAGGTTTATCCAGAAATGTGTTTCACTTTAAAATCTTATTTCTTAACAACCTTGAAAACAAACTCGATACTGCAAAGCGTCACGCACTACAAAACACATGATGGGAGGGATTAGTTATGAATAAAAGAGACAATACAGCTCTTTTGGGATATTTTAATCAAGTGCTATTTAAACATGTTAAAAATCATAACGATAACGACTGTTCGATGTCATCTATTTGTTCTCAACTGCGCTTCGAAGGTAATCCACCCGTGGGATCGGGTAGAATAGGTCCTCAGCATCCCCTTGCGTGTCGTAAAGAGGCGACTGAAGGGGCGGTCATTCTAATGAGACCGAAAAAACTGAGGCCCGTGTCACAGCAGGTGTGGCACGATAAGATCCCTCCCTGCTCAAAGGCCTGAGTGCCGAGCATAGGCCTAAATTTTGCAGTCCTTCACCGGCATTTGGTGACGTCTCCATATCAGTGAAATATTCTCGTGGGACGTGAAAACAATAAATAAATAATCAATCAATCAATCAATCGAAGATAATCCGGAATTGAAAGGTTTGGTTCTTTCATGCTGACTAGGACATTTTACATCACGTGATTTAGAATGATAATTCTAACGAGTTGTGGAGAAACTTATCAAATCACTCGCTTTTCAAGAATAGGATCTATTCCCTGTTGATGATTAAGATATTAAACAGACACCCTTCCTTGTTCCAAACAATGTGGTATTTCTTATCGGGACGTTTTAAGATAAAAATAACAACTTACTATTTGATTAGTCCTGCGTGTGTGTCTCCAGGCTCTTGGTTTATCAAACGGTCATATTTTGCTTATTTGGCGTTTGAGTTGAATCTCGGTTTTATTTTAACCTATTTTCTCGCATAAGTTTGGGTATATCCTTTGTATACTTCAACATGCTATACTGTTTACCGTCTCTGAGATTCAATGGGTAAGTATATATGGATCGTCAAAACGTACACATTTATGCGTTAAAATAATAATTTTCAACTCTATAAAGGTGCTATTTTTGCGAAGTTCATACGTTCAACTATGCAGAAAAAATTAGATAGCTTTGGGGAAATTGTCATTACATGGTTTTTGCGCAAAATGAGCTGTAAGCATAAGTCACGTGACTCGAACCACCGACAATATTTATACACAGTTTGCCACTGAAGCTCACTTCGCTCACTGATAACCTTTCCGATATACTCCTATCAACATTTTACGCGTTGGGTTCCTTGACCGCAATCCTGCTGACAAATAAACATTGGCCTTTGTAGCTTCCTTATCAGTAGCTTTGACACAAATTTGATTTTTAAAACAAAAACATTATAAGTTAAACTACAATAATGCACCATTGCGGAACGACCCACAACTTGAAATTGTAAGCTTTTGTGGTTGGAGGTCGGAGTTCGATCCCGCGTCATTTGTTCAGGACTTCGCCAACTGTCTGTCAAACTAGATGTCTCGTGACTTTTAGATATGACCTTATGACGCAGGTCCGCTATATACCATTAAAAACCTCAAGATTATGGTGCTAATAGAGCTTCAATCATAGGTTCAAATATGTGACCAAAACTGGTGACCTCCCTACAATATTAAATCTGAAATGATATACAAACTAACAAAAAGGATATAGTAATGTTAATTAATTTCAATATGTAGATGATTTGGAACGCAGATTTATGTCTAGCTGCAGAACTTTATCTCTCGGAGGGGATTTGGTGGAATGGGTGGGGATACATCGTATTGAGGATGGTCTCCTATTATGGCTTTCCTTAAATAGAACTACAGTTCTTCGGATGATCGAAGGCAATATTTGTCATAATTAAGGATAAAATACAGCCAGGTATTGTCATCGAAATTACAATTCACTCTTTATGAGAAAAGTCAACTCGTACCTTTGTTAAATCTTTGGTTATATGCAGCATCTTAGCATCAGGTCCATAACAAGGCGGTCCAGACTCCGTGCAATGTACAGGTATCTCTGTGTCAAATTTTACATTAACCTGCTTTGTGGCTTCCTGACCTTGATAGTGCTGTGTGGTTCCGACATGCTTGAGAATTCGAAACCCACCATTTTTTGCTCTGAATTTAACATTATATCTGAAATACACAGAAAAGAGAGCTTTCTCAAGGAGGTCCTCGAAATTTGTTGTCAGGTAACTTACATGCAATGCTTTTTATTCTAGTATATGTACAATATTGATATCCAGAGGCCCCCTCCTCCCCTTGTCTAGATATCCCAACGCAGCTCAATATAGGGTATTCTTGTACAAATTTAATGTAAATGAAATGAGAGAGGAACACCGTTCTAAGATTGATGTACTTTATTACCAATGCTACTCCTACGATATTAGATAAATATCTATGTTTTACATCATTTTCCATAATGAAAAAGTGAAGACAATGAACAGTGATCAATCACATAGTTCTTGGAAAGAATAGAAAACTACGCTTTGTTTAGCGATGATTTCTTAAGACATGTTAACAACTCAAACGAAAGAGTTTTGGTTACTAGTATACCAAATGACTTAGTACACAGTACTACATGTATACATACGTATCTCCGGAGTCAAATCGGATGTTGAAATCATTTATGTTGGCATTACATCGAAAGAGTCTGTCGTGCACGGGAGAGTCGTTGCTAATTCCAGAACAAGGTAAATTTTTTCGATATTTTTCTACAATAAAACATATCCGATTATATGTATGCTTGTTAATGGTTCCAGACAGCCGTCGCGTTATATCTGCAATCTACTCCTTTGTAATATCCTTTGGGTGCATATACAACAGAACATTAAAATGGTCGAATTTGTTTCATTATTCTATTTTCGTTGAAAAGTTGACCATTCAAGACTACTGTTTATGGGCTATATGGTATTAGAAATCTAAAACTTATTTTCAGCATCTACAACACATAATCTAAATTGTGCATGTAGATATGATGAAACTCTGTCAAATTATGTGTTCACGGGCGCCCTCTCTGAGAACCATACACGCCTTTGGGTGAACACTCAGCTAAACATGCTCTTTACCCGTGCGGTGGGCAGAACTTGCAATTGTGGTTCATGTTTCTACACCACATTCTCTTTGCCATTACAGGTGTGTGTAGTAAAGCAGATATTTATATAGATCTAACTTCACATTTCGTGCAAAATAAGCCAAGGAATATTCATATTACAAAAGGTATTCCATATAAACGACATTACAAAGCTTACCTGCACCATTAAATTTCGTCAAGTTTAATTCTTATATCCGCCTCCGAAATTCCCAGACCATACTGTGAAATGTATCCCGGTTTGTCCGGCAGATTTAGAGTATTTGTGCTAAATATAGACTGGAAAGTGAAGTGTATTCTGTTCGCGTCCCTGCGATTCGTCCAGAACGTTTCCACGCCGTTTGTACTCATTGGCTGAGTCTATAGTCATGTTATATATGATCATTCCTTTAACCTGATGGTAATATTTAAATTCCAATGTACTCTGCTCAATGGCCGGCTTATACGCTTCATATGTCGGATCTACAACAGTTAAGAAAGAGGAATAAGAAGCCTATCTCTCTTAATCATATCAGTGGAAATTTCCCAAAAAATGAATCTGTCATACAATCGAGACAGTTTCCGATTCCGGCGTTTTGTGGACTAAAGTTGTTGAGACATTGACATGTGTTACTTCTGGTACAGTAACCTGGATAGCAGGGCTTCAGATACGAGCAAGCAGCAGCTGGAAAAAAAAATCAGTTTTCATATTTTATCATTAAAAGACATTATGCGTCACAAAACATTGGAAATTTTTTAAACATAGGAGGATCTTCCTCATGCATAACTCTTCTCCTTTACTGGCTTTGGCTTAACACCAGAGGCACAGTTGGACAAATGATGCTCATACCGAAATATCGGAAACCCGAAACATGTGTTTAAAAGTTGGAGAGCTGAAAAATAGAGTGCCAAAGACTGTAGCCAAATACGTTGCAGAATCATAGCTTTGCCTGAGGGAGAATCCTTAATTTTGAAATTTCTAATTTTATCACTGCAATTAGATATATATCCGTATTTTCAAACTAGTAACAAAGTACATGTACATACTGTAGCTACTTGGCTGTAGAGACTCGCTATAAAATTCTTTTTATTGTCCTTGGCTTTTCAATCTCTTAGACTCGAAGCATCAGTGATGAGAAATTATTTTCCGAAATATGGCATTACGATGTACCAAAACTAGTACAACATTTTTTTCAATTATGCAGTCGTCCCTCTCGAGAATATTTCATTCATATGGAGACGTCACCAATGCCGGCGAAGGGCTGCACAATTTAGGCCTATGTTCGGCACTCAGGATCTTTGAGCAGGGAAGGATCTTTTTCGTGCCACACCTACTGTGACACGGGACCTCGGTTTTTGCGGTCTCATCCGAAGGACCGCCCCATTTAGTCGCCTCTTACGACAAGCAGGGGATACTGAGTGCCTATTCTAACCCAGGTATCTACTGTATAAGGTAATTCAAATTGAAATAAACAATAAATAAAATGTTTAACACTTACTGTCACTGCAGTATTTCCCCGTGTATCCTTCATTACATTGACACTTTCCCGGGCTGATGCATTGTCCTTTCTCGGACCCTCCACAGCTATTAGGACAGGTGGCTTTTATAAGAAATAAAGAAAGGATTGTGCATAAATATTGTCATGTATTACAGAAATTATAATATTTTTTTATCTTCCTTTCCATAATTGTAATAATTACCAGTTAGTTAATATCTCGGTGGGACGTAAAACAATAATTAAATAATCAATCAATCAATCTTAAGATAAATTACCTAAGTCAAACAATCAAATCAAAATCATGTGTCCGAGTTCCGTGCATTACGTATATGTGTACTTCATGGCTAACATATGATGTACGTAGTAAACGAGATCTAAATGAATGATTTTATCTTATTAGGGAAATTGACTCCTCTGCTTTTGAGCACAACTGCGTAGAAAGCTATATATCATCGTCGGATGTCACGCTGATCTCATCTTCTACTTTTTACCTGTTCGTAAATTTTCTAAAATATCGTTGTATTTCAGCCAAACAATCAGTCTGATAGTTTTGGAACTCTTTAATTTTGAAGATACATTTGTAGGTTTGCTTGACATACAGTAATGACGCTATAATGAAGGCGCCCATTAAGACTTGCAAAATATGTTTTTAAACAATAAGAGATATGTTCTATAGGTCGCTTACATTAAATACCAATAAAGAACAATATGAGGATACACCAGGCTTTCCAACAGGTAATCCCATGGGCACAAATTGTGCTCCTTTGTTAGCTGACCTGTTTGTATATTCTTACGAGGCAGAATTCATTCAAGAGCTTCTACATGCGAAGAAGAAATATCTAGCGGTGGCCTTTGATTCGAACATATCGATATCAACGACGTTTATCTATTGATGATAATTATTTTTATTCATACGTCAATTCGATCTATCACAGCAAACTAAAAACAGACACCACAGAGCCTTCCATATCTGTATCGTACTTGGGTAAATTATTGAACATAGAAATTTACGGTAGAATAATTCCAATGTCTTTTATTACGATTGTTTTGATTGGATAAAATTGAAATGAAACGATAATTTACACTTCAATAAATCCGAAAACGTGACGTAACAATACGCACATTAAAACAATCAACGTAAGGCATGGAACTATTCAAATTTTAAAAATTGTTCATACAGTGAACAAATTGGAATGATAAGAATTAAACATTCCTTTTAAATAATTTATCGAAATGTAAACTCTGGACATTTTACTCACAAACTTAACATAAAAATGCTTCAAAAAGAATGTTTAATCCTATACTAATAACTCAACTTTAGGACAAACGGGACTTCTCCATCGTCAACTTCCCACATCTAAGTAGCAACATTCCACTATCAACTGCAAATTATGTGTATGTCTCTCAACTTATTAAATACGCAAGAGGTTGCTCTGTGTATGATAAGTTTTTTAATCGAGGCAGATTACTTAAACAGGGGTTTAAGAAGTCACGTTTAAAGACAGCATCTTGGAAATAACATGGTCGTAATAGCGATCTAGATAGTCAGTATGGCCTGTCATTGGGTAAAATGCTGTCTGATGTGTTTCATAGCAATTAAGCCGTTCTTGATGCATTAATTTTCACTACTACGGATTAATCCGTTTAAGACAAATGGGATCACGGCGGGTGTGACCGGTTGACAGGGTATGCTTACTCCTCCTAGGCACCTGATCCCACCTCTGGTGTATCTAGCCTAGTAGGGGTCTTTGTTTGCCTAACACTTGTTTTGTATTTTGTTTGGTACTTGCGAGATTTATCACTGCTCGTTATCTTTGCATTTTCATTTATCAAACTGAGAAGTGCGCCAGTGGGTAGATTGATTTGCAATCAGTGTTGATGTTAGTCCCGGAAGTTCGTAATGTAAAGTCTGATTCGCTGAATTGTCATCGCAATTCTGAGAAGACCAATCAAATGATCTGCTCATACTGATTACATACGACGATATTTTGGTAAGTTTGCCCATGGGAATGAGTAGAAGACGAGATAGCAGTAGGTATCCGACAATGACTGTACATATACTTGTTGAATACTGGTTTCATTCCTCCAGACATATTAAACGTATATTTCTTAACCCTATCCAGTTGACAAAATTTGGAGGCAATTCAAATTTTGAAAGGGTTTAGCAGGGACTATATTTTGTGGTAGAAGAATAGTTCAATCAAAAAGTTCTAATTCTGCTCGATTTTACTGTTTCTGTTTTAGCAAATATATCGTCAATATTCATACCCTATTATTGCATACTTACGTATATTGCACACTTTGTTTCCATCATGTGTCCATCCGCGACAACAGTAATATTCTGTTTCAGTAATCTCCTTTATAATGTTTCCCCACGCACAACACCTGTAGAAACATTACAGTGTTTACTAGTGGTTTAATTTTCGTGATATTCCACCATATTACACTTAGCTTGAAGTATTGATGGTTATGCAATATGTTTCCAATGCAATATATATATATATATATATTTCATTATGACATGAATGATATGGAACTTTAAAAGATACATGTATATTATTAACGTGTTATACATGTATATGTATAAACTGTATAACTCCTGAAGAATTGTAGATGTAGAAACTAGTCGGGTATACTCAATCGGCCTTCGGCCCTCGGGCTGATATTGGTGTCTTGGGCTGATACAGGGTGTGAAATGGAAATAGGTATGTTTTATTATGTTTATTACATACTTAGTATTAACATACAAAACAAGTAATATTAAAACAATAAATTTAATCACACTTTAACAATAAACTGATAGTGATTCATGTACATGTGTATACTACATAAATGATGAAGCAGTAAAAGCAAAGGGGTTCCGGAACGAGGTGTTCCGCACGCGGAGGGCTGATATGGATTTGCAGGGCTGATACAGGTTATCAGCCCTAGGGCTGATACGGCTATTGTGAAGTATCTGTATCGCACATGCAAAAATCCTGTATTTAATACTAAGTATGTAATAAATATATATATTCTTACAATTTTTATGAGATATTTTATGAATATAAAATAGCGCATATAATTAAAAAGATATTTCATAAACTGGATATTAAAGCTTATTTTATATAAAAGACATATCGTTAAGTTTATGAGATACCTTGCATATTGTTTATAAGATATCTTATAAACTGTAAATAGCAGGAGATGAATCAAAAACATTATAAGATATAGCATATAGGATTTAAAAAGTATCATATGGATTTACTTTTATAAGACGTCTGATAAAACATATTAGATATCTTGGCCATGGGAGTAGTATAACATATCTCATTTAATTGATGAGTCAGTGAGATTGCCTTGTTTGCAGTCAATCACATGATCTCTTTGAGAATTATTTAAAAGCTCTCACCAAGTCTATAAAGCCTTACAGACAATACCAACACCTCTTGTGGACTTCTAGATATGATGGAATATCAACACCCCTTTCAATGTAAATACTTCAGGGGAATACCAACACTCTGCCAAGAATTTCTTACCATCCTTACTATAGCCTCAACGACAAGCATGTAATACATCACGGACACTTTAACATGTTATCAGCGTTTCAGAGAATTTATTTTTGTGCAAATGTTTTTTCTCCAGTGTAAAATTAGGTACGAAGTAACTTTTGCTGTCAGCCACGTGGACGTAATAGCGAAATATAAACACCTGGACAAATCATTGAAATTATTTCTTCTAATTGCATCATACCCTAAAGTAGAAAGAGAAGTGACCCCTGCCAGTAATTTCAAGTGTTTTTCTGAACAGCATTTCAAATAGGAATGACAACGTTATAGCAACATAGTACAGAAATATCCATCTTTTTGTCTTTAAAAGCAACCATGATGCTTGGCTAGCGCAGTACTTGTGTCCGCATCGTTACAATTACATTCACAATCTAGAAGTAAAATTTGTATATCCAAAACTTACACCTAGCAATAAATTGGCACATGTGGACGAGGCTTTTATACATGAAAATAAACATGTACTACAAAGTATGGCTCTTTAACGGCCTATTTTATTGGCTATATTCATACGCACTTACGCGTTCCACGTACGGTATATACATCCCCACACCCATATACCTTCGTCCTCGTTCTGGAACACAGTTGCTGGCTATTTCTATTAAAAGAACAAACATCGATTATACTACCTGAAATAATCTTACATCTCCCAATGTTTTTTTTTTTTTTTTGTTTTTTGTTTTTTTTTTGCTTTTTTTTTTTTTTTTTTTGTTTTTTTTGTTTTTTGTTTTGTTTTTTTTTGCAATAATGAATTCGCATATCCATTTGTGTGTTCTGTTGAATACTTGGATAAGACAGGGGCATCTATGTTATTTGCTCTTCTGGTATCATGTATCATTGTCCACGATAGTATTTAATTCAAATTATATTCCGTGTAATACAATGGATCCTTACTGGGAACGATGTACATTGTTGTTACGATGCTTGAAGGGACATGCACACGTTATACCGGTATGTGCATTTTTAGTGTTTAAAATGCTTAACCAAGTTATTTATAATGGTCAACAAAAAAATTAATGTCAGTTGTTGAGTAATTCTTTATTATGTAAACAAGGCTTGTGTCTCAGGCTTGTTTTACGTACAGATTGCCTCATAGAAAATACCATGTCTTAAAGAGGTTCTAGGGTGAGGTATAAAGTGATGTCAATTTTTTGGGAAGTGTATTTTTGATTTCCACATTGAAAGAGCATCGGGAAATTAAAAAGAAAAATTTGGGTTTTCATGCTTGTTTTCGAGCTACAGTGTTTTAAACATGACCTTTTTGCACTTAAAATTTACTCAAGATTTATTCATTTAACTCCATTCGTCTGTTGGTGAAATTCGAGATGTAAATTTCATTTGGAGCAGTAAAAATTCAGGCAGTTCAGTGGTCCCTACAGGTCAGCAAGTTTTAAAAGTTTTCAGAAGACTGCGATTTTGTATTGCAGTCCCAATGATCGAATAATAAGTCTACAATTGTAAAGAAATGTAATTGAAAAATACTTACGCTGTCAATAGTTTTGTGTGATGCTAAAAGCTCGGCATCCCCTTTCGATTTCTTTATTTTTGAGTTGTCCAATGCCAATGGAATATATATGGAATTCGATTGATGAAAATAAACAATATTCCAACACAGATCATCAATAAATCTGTCCAAAGCATGTTTAATAGATGTATCTAGTCAACATAACAATGAATCCGAAGCGTATTTAGAACATGAATTGTAGCCCTCGGACGAAAACTTCACGTTTTATAGATGCACACATACTTTCATCATTCGTCTAAACGAGATCGTTTTAACAGTTTCCCCAAATTTACTAAAGACCCTGGAACAAAATTCCATCACAGTCACAAACGTGGTTTTATTTCATAGTGGTGATCCTTCTGGGACTGAAGGACGCAAGTCAACACGGGCTTTTTTTTAAAGTTTTTCTAATATCCAGACCTCCATGTGCAATCTGTCACGGCCGTCGCCATCTGGATTATTTTTAGGAATTGCAGTCTCGATGACAATTAGCATTATTTGTAAAAGACATCTTTAATTCGTAAATTTCACAAAATTTTTAGTTGTACAATATAGTTTTTGCAACCATTTAAAACTCAGATATTTACAATATTTATCTATAATAGCGATTAATTTTGTAAGAAGCAATTTTATTCCGGAAACTCCCGAGACTTCTTCGTAAAAAAAATCGACCCGGAATGTAAAATAAAGTATGACATTTCGATCTGATAATCTTGTCATAATTTTCACAGCAATTGTCTCATACATGTACAGTCATTTGATAAATCAGCAATATAAGTAGTTTTTCTCTGATAATATTTCTCAAATTTTCAAAAAATATGACCAAGCCAAAATTCCTGCACTCTAGCTCTTTTATTAGCGTAGAATCATTTTGGCGACTACACCCCCGGCGCCAATTTTTTGACTGAACACTAAACCATAAGACCGGGTCAACGTGACCCCGTCTAAAAAATTGTATATACAATAAATAAGAACAGATAATATCTCGGTGGTATCTACTTATAGGATACTGTATCATAAGGAACCCAAATCAATAAACGACCCATACGGAAAAAGGGTTTCAATATAAGGACTATTAGAACAATTTCAATACAAAAATTAAAGATCCTGAATTTTCTATTTTTTATGATATACCAAAAACATTAAAAGGAAAACAAAACAAAATTTAAAAAAAAAAAAGAGATCAACAAAAAACACAAAATATAAACATCTCCCCTCGATTATCGAGGAGAAGGCGAGAAGGAAGAGAGAGCAGAGAAGAGAGAGAGAGGAAGAGAGAGAGAGAGAGAGAGAGAGAGAGAGAGAGAGAGAGAGAGAGAGAGAGATTAACGTGGATTATCAGACTATAATTCATTTCAAAATTCTAAGCATTCTTTCGCACAAGAAACATCAAGAATGGTGATCTTCCAACGCCAAAACAATCATATTTGGACTCGTTTTCATCAGATGAATCATTGGCCGTTAATGTTAATATAAAAAAGGCGAAAGTAACAAAAGTATGAAACTAATCAAATAGTCCAAAAACACATACAAAATCGAGTGTAGGGCAACACGGACCTTCGACGAAACGAGGCAGGATAAGTGCCATGGAGGAGTAAGCATCCTCTCTGACTCGGTCACACCCGCCGTGAGCCTGTAGTCCGAAACAAAGTTAAACGGGGTTACGCCGTCGTCAAATCTAGTATGAAAATGAAGTCTAACAATGGTAATGAAACAAATCAGTCAACATATGACTTAGTGACACTTTGTAACGCAACACAAGGGTCCATTATCGCGACGTAGAATTTGCGAAATGATGACTTTAAACGAGATTCCGTTAAACTGCAACATCAACTTTTTGGTTAGTAGTTGGCCTCGCTTTAAAAAATCATCATAACGCATGGCATGCCCTTGCGTATCGAAATCAACTGAAGAGACATCACACCATAAGCAGGTGATAGTGGTACATTACTACACAAAAGAAAGTGACGAATTGCAAAGTCCAAAGTCACAAAAGTATTATCATATAATGTAGTATCTAAATTATATGTAATGTAAAATATAACACACAGAATCAACTTCCCGCTTTAATTTCGACTGGTGGAACGTCCAGGTTTATGACAAAACAGAAAATAACATTAACACAAATTAAAAGAGCTGATGGAAATCTACCCCTCCCCTTATCGCTCGTCTCCACAATCATGAATTATTTTCCTACGGTCCCTTGTCCTGTTTGGGAAACAAAACAGTACACTCGTTTATTTATTTAATGTCAAAACAGATTTTGATGAAGAAAAGAAATTATTATAGTATTATAATATAATAGTGGACCCCCTTCTTCCTTCTCCTTTCAATTGGGTCTTCCCCATGATAGATACTTTCCGATCCATTGCTGAGTACAATCATTGTAAAATTTAACACATATACAACTGAAATTTCTCGCGAAATTTGACACTTCCATCCGCCGACTTGAATCTCTTTGGCTAGTAGTGATAAAAGCGCCCAAGAAGGATTTTGAATATCGCATGGTAAAAATACATCCCATATTTCGGAAGGCGGAAGCGGAAGCGAGGTCTGAATAGTGACAAGTTGCAGAATACTTTAAAGGAAGCATCTGTTTTAACACCTCTATGTAAAAATACATAAATTATTTATAAATTTCATAGCATTTACATCAGGTTTATCAGAAATGTTTTCACTTGTAAAATTTATTTTTCTTAACAACCTTGAAAACAAACTCGATACTGCAAAGCGTCAACGCACTACAAAAACACATGAGGGAGTGGATTAGTTATGAAAAAAGAGACAATGACAGCTCTTTTGGGATATGTTTAATCAAGTGGCTATTTAAACATGTTAAAAATCAATAAACGATAACCGACTGTTCGATGTCATCTATTTGTTCTCAACTGCGCTTCAAGGTAATCCAACCCGTGGGGATCCGGGTTAGAATAGGTCCTCAGCATCCCCTTGCCGTGTCGTAAAGAGGCCGACTGAATGGGGCGGTCATTCTAAATGAGACCGAAAAAAATGAGGCCACCGTTCCACAGCAGGTGTGGCACGATAAGATCCTCCCTGCTCAAGGCCCCTGAGTGCCGAGCATAGGCCTAAATTTTGCAGTCCTTCACCGGCATTTGTGACGTCCTCCATAATCAGTGAAATATTCTCGGTGGGACGTAAAACAATAAATAAATAATCAATCTATCAATCCAATCGAAGATAATCCGGAATTGAAAAGGTTGTTGGTATCTTCATGCTGACTAGGACAATTTTACATCACGCATGATTTAGAATGAATAAAATTCTAACGAAGTTGTGGAGAAACTTTATCAAAATCACTCGCTTTTCAAGAATAGGAATTATTACCCTGCTTCTGAGATTAAGATATTAAAACAGAACACCCTTCGCTTGTTTCCAAACCATGTGGTGATTTCTATCGGAACGTTTTAATATAAAATAACAACTTACATTTGTTAGTCCTGCGTGTGTGTCTCCAGGACTCTTGGTTTATCAACGGTCATATTTGCTTATTTGGCGTTTGAGTTGATCTTCGGTTTTATTTTAAACCTATTTTTCTCGCATAAGTTTGGGTATATCCTTTGATACTTCAACATGCTATACTGTTTACCGTTCCTAGATATCAATGGTAAAGTATATATGGATCGTCAAAACGTACACATTTAATGACGTTAAACTAATAATTTTCAACTCTATAGAAGGTCTATTTTTGCGAAGTTCATCGTTCAACTATGCAGTAAAAAAATTAGATAGCTTTGGGGAAATTGGTCAGTTCACCATGGTTTTTGCGCAAACCATGAGCTGTAAGCATACGTCACGTGACTTCGAACCACCGACAATATTTAACACAGTTTGCCAACTGGAAGCTCACTTCGCTCAACTGATAACTTTCCCGATATACTCCTATCAACATTTTACGCGTTGGGTTCTGACCGCAATCCTGCTGACCCATAACTTGGCCTTTGTAGCTTCCCTTATCAGTAGAACCTTTGACACCAATTTGATTTTTAAAACAAAAACTATTATAAGTTAACTACAATAATGCACCATTGCGAACGCCCAAACTTGAAATTGTTAAAAAGTCTTTTGTGGTTGGAGGTCGGGAGTTTCGATCCCGCGTCATTTGTTTCAGGACTTCGCCAACTGTCTGTCAAACTAGATTCTCGTACTTTAGATATGCCTTAATGACGCAGGTCCGCTATATACCATTAAAAACCTCAAGATTATGGTGCTAATAGAGCTTCAATCATAGGTCAAATATGTTGACCAAAACTGGTGACCTCCCTACAATCTTAAATCTGAAATGATATACAGAACTAAACCAAAAGGATATAGTAATGTTAATTATTCAATATGTAGATGACTTTTGGAACGCAGATTTATGTCTAGCTGCAGAAAACTTTATCTCTCCGGAGGGGAATTTGTGGAATGGTGGGATACATCGTATTGCGGATGGTCTCCTATTATGGCTTTCCTTAATAGAACTACAGTTCTTCGGATATGAAGCAATATTTGTCAATAAATTAAGGATAAATAAGCAAGGTGTATTGTCAAATCGATACAATTCACGTCAATATGAGAAAAGTCAACTCGTACGATTTGTTAATCTTTGGTTATATGCAGCATCTTTTAGCACAGTCATAACAAGGCCGGTCCAGACTCCGTGCTAAATGTACAAGGTATCTCTGTGTCAAAATTTTACATTAACTCTGCCTTTGTGCTCCTGACCTTGATAGTGCTGTGTGTCCGACATGCTTGAGAATTCGAAAACCCACTATTTTTTTGCTCTGAATTTAACATTCATAAATCTGAAATACAACAGAAAAGAGAGCTTTTCTCAAAGGAGGTCCTCGAAATTTGTTGTCAGGTACACTTTAACATGCAATGCTTTTTATTCTAGTATAAAATTACATATTCAGAATATCCAGAGTCCCCTCCCCCCCTTGTCTAGATATCCCAACGCAGCTCAATATAGGTGTATCTTGTAACAGAATTTAATGTAAATGAAATGGGAGAGAGGAACACCGTTTCTAAAGATTGATGTACTTTACATTACCAATGCTACTCCACGTTTTAGATAAATATCTATGTTTACATCATTTTCCCATAATGAAAAAGTGAAGACAATGAAAGTGATTCAATCACATAGTTCTTGGAAAGAAGAGAAAACTACGCTTGTTTAGCGATGATTTCTTAAAGACATGTTAACACTCATCACGAAGAGTTTTGGTTTACTAGTATACCAAATGACTTAGTACACAGTACACATTGTATTCATACGTATCTCCGGAGTCAAATCGGATGTTGAAATCATTTATGTTGGCATTACATCGAAAGAGTCCTGTCGGCACGGAGAGTCGATGCTAATTCCAGAACAAGGTAATTTTTTTCGGATATTTTTCTAACCATAAAACATATCCGATTATATGTATGCTTTGTTACATGGTTCCAGACAGCCGTCCGCCGTTATATCTTGCAATCTACTCCTTTTGTAATATCCTTTGGGTGGCATATACAACAGAACATTAAAATGGTCGAAATTTGTTCTCACAAGTTAATTCTATTTTCGTTGAAAAGTTTGACCATTCAAGACTACGGTTTAATGGGCTTATATGGTATAGAAAATCTAAAAACTTCAATTTTCAGCATCTACAACACATAATCTACAATGTGCAGTAGATATACTGAACTCTGTCAATATATGTGTTCACGGGCGCCCCATCTGAGACCATCACTGCCTTTGGGTGAACACTTCAGCTAAACAAGCTCTTTACCCGTGCGGTGGGCAGAACCTTGCCAATTGTGGTTCATGTTTTAAAACCACATTCTCCTTGCCATTACATGTGTGTGTCATAAGCAGATATATATATAGCACTAACTTCACATTTCGGTGCAAAATAAGCCAAGGAATATATTCATCATTACAAAGGTATGTCATATAAACGACATTAAAAGCTTACCCTGCACCCATTAATTTCGTCAAGTTTTAATTCTTATATCCGCCTCCGAATATCCCAGACCATACTGTGAAATGTATCCCGGTTTGTCCGGCAAGATTTAGGTATTTTGTGCTAAATTATAGACCTGGAAAGTGAAGTGTATTCTGTTCGCGTCCCTCGCGATTCCCAGAACGTTTCCACGCCGTTTTGTACTCATTGCTGAGTCTATAGTCATTGTTATATATGTCATATCCTTTAACCTGATGGTAAATATTTAAATTCCCATGTACTTCTGCTCAATTGGCCGGCTTTATACGCTTTCATATGTCGGATCTACAACAGTTAAGATACAGAGGAATAAGAAGCCTAGTCTCTCTTAAATCATAATCCAGTGGAAAATTTCCCAAAAAAATGAATCTGTCATACAATGAGACAGTTTCCGATTCCGGCGTTTTTGTGGACTAAAGTTGTTGAGACATTGACATGTTGTACTATCTGGTACAGTAACCTGGATAGCAAGGGCTTCAGATACGAGCAAGCAGCAAGCTGGAAAAAAAAATCAGTTTTCAATATTTTTCATTAAAGACAATTACTGCGTAACAAAACATTGGAAATTTTTAAACATAGGAGGATCTCCTCAATGCATAACTCCTTCTCCTTTACTGGCTTTGGCTTAACACCAGAGGCACAGTTGGACAAATGATCGCTCATACCGTAAATATCGGAAACCCGAAACATGTGTTTAAAAGTTGGAGAGCTGAAAAATAGAGTGCCCAAAGACTGTAGCCAAATTACGTTGCAGAATCATGATTGCTTTGCCTGAGGGAGAATCCTTAATTTTGAAATTTTCTAAATTTTATCACTTGCATTAGATATATGCCGTATTTTCAAAACAGTAACAAAGTACATGTAATACTGTAGCTACTATGGTGTAGAGACTCGCTAAAAAAATTCTTTTTATTGCCTGCTTTTCAATCTCTTAGACTCGAAGCATCAGTGATGAGAAATTATTTTCCGAAATATGGCATTACGATGTACACAACTAGTACAACTTTTTTCAATTATGCAGTCGTCCCTCTCGAGAATATTTTCATTCATAATGGAGACGTCACCAATGCCGGCGAAGGGCTGCAAACTTTAGGCTATGTTTCGGCACTCAAGGATCTTGAGCAGGGAAGGATCTTTTTCGTGCCAGCACCTACTGTGACACGAACCTCGGTTTTTTGCGGTCCTCATCCGAAGGACCCGCCCCATTTTAGTCGCCCTTTACGAACAAGCAGGGGATACTGAGTGCCCCTATTCTAACCCAGGTATCTACTGTATAAGGTAATTCAAATTGAAATAAACAATAAATAAAAATGTTTAACACTACTGTCACTGCAAAGTATTTCCCCCGTGTATCCTTCAATTTACAATTGACACTTTCTCCGGGCTGCATTCATTGTCCCTTTTGGACCCTCCACAGCTATTAGGACAGGTTGGCTTTTATAAGAAAATAAAGAAAGGAATTGTGCCATAAAATATTTGTCATTATTACAGAAATTATAAATATTTTTTTTATCTCCTTTCCATAATTGTACTAATTACAGTTAGTTAATATCTGCGGTGGGACGTAAAACAAAATTAAATAATCAAATGCAATACTCTTAGATAAAATTACCTAGTCAAACAACAAATCAAATCATGTGTCCGAGTTCCGTGCCATTTACGTATATGTGGTACTTCCATGGCTAACAATGATTTACGTAGTAAAACGAGATCTAAATGAAATTGATTTATCTTATTAGGGAAATTGACTCCTCTGCTTTTGAGCACACTGCGTAGAAAGCCATATATCAATCGTCGATGTCACGAATCTGATCTCCTCTCTACTTTTCTACCTGTTCGTAAATTTTTCTAAAATAGTCGTTGTTTTCAGCCAAAACAATCATTCTGATAGTTTTGGCAATCTTTAACTTTTGAAGATACATTTGTAGTTGCCTTGACCCTACAGTAATGACGCTATTAATGAACGGCGCCCATTAAGACTTGCAAAAATATGTTTTTATACAATAAGAGATATGTTCTATAGGTCGCTTACATTAAATACCAATAAAGAACAATATAGGATACACCAGCTTTCCACAGGGTATATCCCATGGGCACAAATTTGTGCTCCTTTGTTAGCTGACCTGTTTGTATATTCTTACGAAGGCGAATTCATTCAGAGCTTCTACATGCAGAAGAAGAAATCTAGCGGTGGCCTTGAATTCGAACATATCGATAATCAACGGACGTTTATCTATCTGATGATAATTATTTTATTCCTACGTCAATTCGATCTATCAACAGCATAACTAAAACACGACACCACAGAGCCTTCCATATCTGTATCGTAACTTGGGTAAATTATTGAACATAGAAATTTTACGGTAGAATAATTCATGTCTTTATTAACGATTGTTTTGAATTGATAAAATTGAAATGAAACGATAATTTAACACTTCAATAATCCGAAAACGTACGTAAACAATACGCACACATTAAAACAATCAACGTAAGGCATGGAACTATTCAAATTTTTAAAAATTTGTTCATACAGTGAACAAATTGGAATGATAAGAATAAACATTCTTTTAAATAATTTATCGAAATGTAAACTCTGGACATTTTACTCACAACTATACATAAAATGCTTCAAAAAGAATGTTTAATCCTATACTAATACACTCAACTTTAAGGAAAACGGGACTTCTCATCGTCAACTTCACATCTAAGTAGCAACCATTCCACTATCAAACTGCAAATTATGTGTATGTCTCTTCAACTTATTAAATAGCGCAAGAAGGTTGCTCTGTGTATGATAAGTTTTTTTAATCGATGGCAGATTACTTAATACAGGGGTTTAAGAAGTCACGTTTAAAGACAGCATCTTGGAAATAAACATGGTCGTAATAGCGATCTAGACTAGTCAGTATGGCCTGTCATTGGACTAAAATGCTGTCTGATGTGTTTCCATAGCAATTAAGGCCGTTCTTTGGAGCATTAGATTTTCCACTACTACGATTAATCCGTTTAAGACAAAATGGGATCACGCGGGTGTGACCGGTTGAACAGGGTATGCTTTACTCCCTCCTAGGCAACCTATCCACCCTCTGGTTGTATCTTAGCCTAGTAGGGGTCTTTGTTGGCCTAACACTTGTTTTGTATTTTGTTTGGTACTTGCGAGATTATATCACTGCTCGTTATCTTTGCATTTCATTTATCAAACTAAGAATGCGCAGTGGGTAAGATTGATGTTGCAATCAGTTTGAGTGTTAGTCCCGGAAGTTCGTAAATGTAAAGTCTGATTCGCTGAATTGTCAATCGCAATTCCTGAGAAAGACCATCAAATGAATCTGCTCATACTGATACATATAGACAGTATTTTGGTAAGTTTGCCCATGGGACTGAGTAGAAGACGAGATAGCAGTAAGGTATCCGACAATGACTGTAACAATACTTGTTGAATACTGGTTTTCATTCCTCCAGAACTATTAAACGTATATTTCTTAACCCTAATCCAGTTTGACAAATTTGGAAGGCAAATTCAAATTTTGCAAGGGTTTAGCAGGGACTATATTTTGTGGTAGAAGAATAGTTCAATCAACAAAGTTCCTAAATTCTGCTCGATTTTAACTGTTTCTGTTTTAGCAAAATATAATCGTCAATATTCATACCTATTATGCTACTTACGTAATTGCACTTTTGTTTCCATCATGTGTCCATGCGACAAACAGTAATATTCTGTTTCAGTAATCTCCTTTATAAGTTTCCCCCACGCATCAACACCTGTAGAACAAAATTACAGTGTTTACTAGTGGTTTAATTTTCGTGATATTCCACCATATTACACTTAGCTTGAAGTATTGATGGTTAATGCAGTATGTTTCCAAATGCAATATATATATATATATATATTTCATTATGACATGAATGAATATGGAACTTTAAAAGATACATGTTATTATTAAACTGTGTTATACATGTTAATAATGTATAAACTGTAAATAACTCCTGAAGAATTGTAGATGTAGAAATAGTCGGGTATACTCAATCGGCCTTCGGCCCTCGGCTTGATATTGGTGTCTTGGGCTGATAACAGGGTGTGAAATGGAATAATGGTATGTTTTATTATGTTTATACATACTTAGTATTAACAACAAACAGTATATTAAAACAATAAATTTAATACACTTTAACAATAAAACTGAGTACGTGATTCATTGGTACATGTGTAATCTACATAAGTGATGAAGCGTAAAGCAAAAGGGGTTCCCGGACGAGGTGTTCGCACGCGGAGGCTGAATATGGTTTGCAGGGCTGGATACAGGTTATCAGCCCTAGGGCTGATACGGCTATTGTGAAGTATCTGTATCGCACATGCAAAAATCCTGTATTTAATTACAAGGTATGTAATAATATATATATTCTTACAATTTTATGAGATATTTTATGATATAAAATAGCGCTATATAATTAAAAAGCATATTTATAAACTGGATATTAAAGCTATTTATATAAAAGACAATATCGTTAAGTTTTATGAGATACCTTGCATATTGTTTATAAGATATCTTATAAACTGTTAAATAGCAGGAGATGGAATCAAAAAAACATTAGTAGATATAGCATATAGGATTTAAAAAGTATCATATGGATTTACTTTTATAAACGTCTGATAAAACATATTAGATATCTTGGCATGGGAGTAGTATACCACTATCTCTTTAAATTGATGAGTCAGTGAGATTGCCTTGTTTGCAGTCAATCACTGATCTCTTTGAGAATATTTTAAAAGCTCCGACAAGTCTAATATAAGCCTTATACAGACAATACCACACACCTCTTGTGGACTTCTAGAATATGAGGAATATCAAACCCCTTTCAAATGTAAATACTTCAGGGGAATAACCAACACTCTGCCAAGAAATTCTTACACATCCTTACTTAAGCCTCCAAGACAGAGCATTATACTCACGGACATTTAACATGTTATATAGCGTGTCAGGAGATTAAAATTTTTTTATTTTTGTGCAACTAATGTTTTTTCTCTCCTGACGTGTAAATAGGTACGAAGGTTAACTTTTGCTGTCAGCGCACGTGGACGTAATAGCGAAATATAAACACCCTGGACAATCATATGAAATATTTTTCTTAATTGCATCATAACCCTAAAGTAGAAGAGAAGTGACCCTGCCAGTAATTTCAGACAGTGTTTTTTCTGAAACAGCATTTCAAATAGGAATGACAACGTTTATAGCAACATAGTACGAAATATATCCATCTTTTTGTCTTAAAAGCAAACCATGAATGCTTGGCTCGCGCAATACTTTGTGTCCGCAATCGTTTACAATTCCATTCAATCTAGAATAAAATTTTGTATATTCCAAAACTTACACCTAGCAATAAATTGGCACATGTGGACGAGGCTTTTATACATGAACATAAACATGTACTACAAAGTATGGCTCTTTAACGGCGCTATTTTTATTGGCTATATTTTCATCGACGCACTTACCGCGTTTCCACGTGACTGGTATATACATCCCCACACCATATACTCTTCGTCCTCGTTCTGGAACCAGTGGCGAGGAATGCTGGCCCTGCATCAGGGAGAACTAATGTGTTAATTTCAAAAAGAAACACGCAAACATACGATTATACTAAAGTCGGTCGCCGTCGATGATTTTAATAATCTTACATGTCTCCGCAATGTTTTTTTTTTTTTTTGTGTTTTTTGTTTTTTTTTTCTTTTTTTTTTTTTTTTTTTGTTTTTTTTGTTTTTTGTTTTTTTTTTTTTTTGGCAAATATGAATTCGCATATCCATCTTGTTGTTGTTCTGTTGAATACTTGGATTAAGACAGGGGCATCTTGTTATTTGGCTCTTCTGGTATCATGGTATCATTGTCCACATAGGTATTTACATAACAGACAATTATATTTCCGTGTAAACAAATGATCCTTGAGCTGGAGAGGGCCGATGTACATTGTTGTTACGGATGCTTGAAGGGACTTGCACACTTATAACCGGTAATGGTCCATTTTTAGTGTTTAAAATGCTTAACCCAGTTATTTATAATGGTCAACCAAAAATAAAAAAATTATGTCAGTTGTTGAGTAAATTCTTTATATGTAGACAAAAGCTTGGTGTCTCAAAGGCTTGTTTTACGTACAGATTGCTCAAAGAAAATACCATGTCCTTAAAGAGTTCGTAGGTGAGGTATAAAGGATGTCAATTTTTTTGGGAAGTGTATTTTTGATTTCACATTGAAAGAGCAATCGGGAAATTAAAAAGAAAAATTTGGGTTTTCATGCTTGTTTTCTGAGCTACAAGTGTTTAAAACATGACCTTTTTGCATCTTAAATTTACTCAAGATATTATTCTTAACTCCATGTCGTCTGTTTGGTGAAACAACATAAAGGAATACAGATCAATCTTTACAGTGAAATAGATAACATTAATAATGTCTTCTCTTAAAAAAAACAATACAGATATAGAAAAAAGATTTGATACTGTGATGGAAATAAATAATGAACTTTCTCTTGATGTTACGGAATATATTAGGAATCGTCGATTTCATATGAATTCAGAGTTTAAAAAAAAAAAAAAGATCACTCATTTTAGGAGTGATGTCAGTTTCCTTAAAAATTCACGTAATATTCGAGAGTCTATCTCAATTTTTGTTAACCATGGAATCTTTAATAAAAAAAAAGTTACAGGAATTTCGTCAAAATTTTTTAAAATATTGACCCAAAAATACTGGATTTTTTGCAC
>CAJDSM010023685.1:2689-14410 GCA_903981925.1 Ostrea lurida | reverse complement strand
ATCAGAAAGTACTAAAATTATAGGCAATCTGCATACAAAAGGCAGTTCTAATGACCGCTCTAAGTTAACTTAGAACAGTTCTGCTGACTGCTCTAGGTTAACTTAGAACAGCTCTGCTGACTGCTCTAGAGCTGTTCTACGACTGTATAAAGTTAATAGGCTTAGAACAGTTCTGCTGACTGCTCCAAGTTAACTTAGAACAGCCTCTGCTGACTGCTCTAGAGCTGTTCTACGACTGTTATAAGTTAATAGGCTTAGAACAGTTCTGTTGACTGCTCGAGAACTGTTCTGGGTCAGAATCCTGACTGCTCTAGAAAAGAGCTGTTCTAGATTAGAATCATTGCGTGATAAATATATAATATGACTGGCCTTGAACAGTTCCCCGTCTGCCTTCGAATACTAGAATCACGCAGTTTGTCCTCAATTCAAGTCAAACATCAAATATCAAGATCGAGAGAAATTATTAATTATTTTTCGTCGCTGATTTCCTTCAAGTTCTGGTTTAGTTATAAAAAATATAAATTAAAAAAACCCGCAAAATAGAAATTGAAATGGAGGTCTATTAAAGACTGAACGTCAATACAATCGGTCGATAAGGATTTGCTGACTAGTCACATCCCGACAGCCTCAAGCAGTTCCAAGACTATCACCACACCTGAATAGATCATTTGTATGCATGTTGATCAGCCAATCAACTTGTACAAATATACATATTTAAGGTTATGTAGGTCACGAGACGTTTTATTGAGGACTGTGACATAAACAGATTTTTATGTGTGCCGTATGAACTTTTTGATAGATGATAAAATGGATCAGAAATATAAAAGATTTTTAAATTTTAGGTATATCGTGTACAAGTTGGACAGCATCTCAAAGCAACAGAACTTTTCTGGGGATAGCCCCTATCAATGTGGCAAAAGTGGCTGCACACTAAATTAATGGAGCTATTTTAAATTGGAAAATTAAAAAAAAAAAAACAAAAAAAACCTTTTACAGAAAAACAAAATTGAATGCAGGATTTTTAATATATCAAGTTCTACATCATATCAGAGACATATCTATCATAGAAATATGTATTATAGGTCTCTGATCACATACATATCTGGTATACGTACACAAATTCTTTTAAAAAAAAACAAACTCTGTTCAACAGTTTTTCTTAAAAAGCAAGTTATAACAGTTTTTCTTGAAAAGCAAGTTCTTAGTGTTTTGCAGCATTGGTTATTTCTTCTTAATTTGTCATGCGTATTCCATTTTTGGCTTCTTTGATTCGCACCATCGTCCTAATTATGTTCTGCCCCACACCTGCAACCAGCATCTGTCCATCCAATGAGAAATGAAGACTATTGACAAAACCAACCTAAAATTGAAAACAAATAAAGAATACAATTCAGTCATTATTTTTTATGTAATAGCAGACATCTGTCAACAAACTAGTCTATTCTACACATAAAATACAAAATTGCATATTATTTTCTCTAACCCATTCAAATCTAACACAAACTAATGAAATTTATTCTCGCTTGACAGGAAGTTACTGTAATCCAACTTTCATCCTCGTGCAAGGAATTTTCTCGAGAACCTTACTATCGTGAATATTCTTTTTTTTGACTTTGTTTTGCATATTTTGTATTTATTGAATGAAATATACAGATGTCTGAAAAAATAACAAGAGGCCCATGGGCCATCGCTCACCTGAACATTGCTTCACTAAGAAGAGCAGTTGTAGCAATCTTAATCCCCTATTGTAGCCCACCCACCCTTGGAAGGGGGGGGGGGGGGGGGGGGGGAGGGCAATTATCTAAACAAACTTAAATCTACTCCAAATCAGGAAGCTTTGAGGTAAATTCCACTCATTCTGGTTCAATGAAGAAGATTTTAAAAGAATTTCCCTATTATTGATATTTGCATGTAAAATATTGATCCTTATTGTGGCCCCACATTAACACCTGAGGAGGTCATAATTTGAACAAACTTTTATCTTCACTATATCAGGAAGCTTTTCTGGCCCAGTGGTTCTTAAGAAGAAGATTTTTAAAGATTTTCCCTATAATTATCAATAAAACTTTGATCCCCTATTGAGCCCAATCGTACCTCCGGGTTATGTTTGAACAAACTTGAATCTCCACTATATCAGGAAGCTTTCATATAAATTTCAGCTTTTCTAGCCCAGTGGTTCCTGAGAAGATGATTTTAAAGATTTTCCCTATATAATCCTATGTAAAACTTTGATCCCCTATTGGGCCCATCGTACCCCTAGGGGTCATGATTTGAACAAACTTGAATCTCCACTATATCAGGAAGCTTTTCATATAAATTTCAGCTTTTCTGGCCCAGTGGTTCTTGAGAAGAAGATTTTTAAAGATTTTCCCTATATAATCCTATGTAAAACTTTGATCCCCTATTGGGGCCCCATCATACCCCGGGGGTCATGATTTGAACAAACTTGAATCTCCATTATATCAGGAAGCTTTCATATAAATTTCAGCTTTTTCTGGCCCAGTGGTTCTTGAGAAGATGATTTTAAAGATTTTCCTGTATAATCCTATGTAAACTTTGATCCCCTATTGGGGCCCCATCGTACCCCTAGGGGTCATGATTTGAACAAACTTGGAATCTCCACTATATCAGGAAGCTTTCATATAAATTTCAGCTTTTCTGGCCCAGTGGTTCTTGAGAAGAAGATTTAAAGATTTTCCTTATATAATCTATGTAAAACTTGATCCCTATTGGCCCCATCGTACCCCGGGGGTCATGATTTGAACAACTTGAATCTCCACTATATCAGGAAGCTTTCATATAAATTTCAGCTTTTCTGGCCAAGTGGTTCTTGAGAAAGAAGATTTTTAAAATGACACCACCCTATTTTTTGCATTTTCCTGATTATCTCCCTTTGATAAGGCTGGACCTTCATTTGAAACAAACTTGAATCCCCTTCACCCAAGGATGATTTGTGCCAAGTTTGGTTGAATTTGGCCCAGCGGTTCTTGAGAAGAAGTCGAAAATGTGAAAAGTTAACAGACAGACGGACGGACAGACGGACGGACGGACAGACGGACGACGGACAAAAGCGATCAGAATAGCTCACTTGAACCTTCGTTCAGGTGAGCTAAAAATTATAAAAAAAAAAATATTTCTTGTCATGAACCAGACCTTTGTTGAATCATATCTAAGATTATCTTAATTAATATCAGTCATCACAAACATTTATTTAAAAATCAATGGTAAATCACAGGTTGTTACCATAAAATGCTTTACATTTATCACTGTATCTCTTCACTGGATACTTCGAAGAATTGAAAATTTAAAACTTGACAATTTTTCTTCAAGAATTAAAGAATGTATACTTAGTGTTGATAACACCAGATTATTAGAAAACATACAGAATTTTCTCTGTTGCTCAGCTTTCAGTGCTACAATTTTTTGTTTAGTTGAGAAATTCACACTAAACACACATGATTTGCTTGAACTTAACCCTATCATAGTGATGGCCACAAACACTGAGATGTGAATGCTTCCTGACATTTGGTGGACTTGCATATTTCTCTCATAACCCCCAAAGGGACTGTTTCTCAAAGGTTTCACATAATATGTCGCATCAGATCAATCGTCTGAACTACTGAAGGACATGAAATTATTCAATATGTACATATATGTATCACATTTATCTTCATAATGCAACTAGAATCATTGATTCCTGATGGGTTTTATCTATCTACAATGTACCATTGATTCCTGATGGGTTTTATCTATCTACAATGTACCATTGATTCCTGATGGGTTTTATCTATCTACAATGTACCATCCCAAGTTGCATCTGTGGACACACATTGACTTCGTACATTTCAATATGGTGTTCAGATAACTCTTTTAAGGTAAAAAAAAAAGTTACTAATAAATGAATTAAAATAAAACCCCAAACTTTTTGGATAATAAAATGACTTATCAGAGCCTATGAAACCTTACCATGAGTTTTAAGAAACCTTACCATAGGTATGGAGAAGAGTGGCTGCAGTGCTGTGTAATTTTTAGCCACCTTCCACAGTTTAATACAGCATCTTTAGAACCTGCTAAAACAGAGAGGTCATTGTTGAAATCTTAAGAATTTATATCAACCTATTCAGGACTCGGATGTAATCAAAAACTATACAAGCAGGTGATGATACAAAATAGATACATAAGTAATGATAAAAAATCAGTTGCCTCCCCCAACCCTCCTTAGGTATTCTACATCACTGCAAGAAACATGGTAAATTATCAAACGTGAGTAACTTGCTATGGAGTAAATTGTTATGCTAACATTCTGTAAACAGTACATAACATACAAAACATGCTTATAACGAATTCAGACTTAGGCCAAAAAAAAAAAATTATGTTTACTGTCATCCAACCTACCCTATTTTTTCACCCTACTCTATCACTTTTTATTGGAAAATTTTGTAATTTCCCCCAAATTTTGTCTCTCTCCAGAGCCTGACTGATTTTTACCCCACTTTTGCATAAGATAACACATCCAAGCAGTTGACAGGCCGATTAAAAAAACACAAATGATATACACAAACATACTAAATTGCAAAAAAAAAATAAAATAAATAAATTCCGACCTACCGACCCTATTTTTTTTTTCAGGAGGTAACAGTAAACACACATATTTTTTTCTTTGGCCTTATTACAAAGTGATATTTACACCCCTTCAAAAATGTCATTGGATATAATGAACTTTGGTTAAAATAAACTATTTTTCGCTGGCCCTGGATTTTCGCTACATCTGTATTTTATTGTATATACATATTTCAGTGGGAACTATATTTGAGGCACTTTTGACTTGTAACGCTGTTCTACGACTGTTATAAGTTAATAGGCTCAGAACAGTTCTGCTGACTGCTCCAAGTTAACTTAGAACAGCTCTGCTGACTGCTCTAGAGCTGTTCTACGACTGTTATAAGTTAATAGGCTTAGAACAGTTCTGTTGACTGCTCGAGAACTGTTCTGGGTCAGAATCCTGACTGCTCTAGAAAAGAGCTGTTCTAGATTAGAATCATTGCGTGATAAATATATATTATGACTGGCCTTGAACAGTTCCCCGTCTGCCTTCGAATACTAGAATCACGCAGTTTGTCCTCAATTTCAAGTCAAACATCAAATATCAAGATCGAGAGAAATTATTAATTATTTTTCGTCGCTGATTTCCTTCAAGTTCTGGTTTAGTTATAAAAAATATAAATTAAAAAAACCCGCAAAATAGAAATTGAAATGGAGGTCTATTAAAGACTGAACGTCAATACAATCGGTCGATAAGGATTTGCTGACTAGTCACATCACCGACAGCCTCAAGCAGTTCCAAGACTATCACCACACCTGAATAGATCATTTGTATGCATGTTGATCAGCCAATCAACTTGTACAAATATACATATTTAAGGTTATGTAGGTCACGAGACGTTTTATTGAGGACTGTGACATAAACAGATTTTTATGTGTGCCGTATGAACTTTTTGATAGATGATAAAATGGATCAGAAATATAAAAGATTTTTAATATTTAGGTATATCGTGTACAAGTTGGACAGCATCTCAAAGCAACAGAACTTTTCTGGGGATAGCCCCTATCAATGTGGCAAAAGTGGCTGCACACTAAATTAATGGAGCTAATTTTAAATTGGAAAATTAAAAAAAAAAACAAAAAAAACCTTTTACAGAAAAACAAAATTGAATGCAGGATTTTTAATATATCAAGTTCTACATCATATCAGAGACATATCTATCATAGAAATATGTATTATAGGTCTCTGATCACATACATATCTGGTATACGTACACAAATTCTTTTAAAAAAAAACAAACTCTGTTCAACAGTTTTTCTTAAAAAGCAAGTTATAACAGTTTTTCTTGAAAAGCAAGTTCTTAGTGTTTTGCCAGCATTGGTTATTTCTTCTTTAATTTGATCATGCGTATTCCATTTTTGGCTTCTTTGATTCGCCACCATCGTCCTAATTTATGTTCTTGCCCCACACCTGCAACCAGCATCTGTCCATCCAATGAGAAATGAAGACTATTGACAAAACCAACCTAAAATTGAAAACAAATAAAGAATACAATTCAGTCATTATTTTTTATGTAATATGCAGACATCTGTCAACAAACTAGTCTATTCTACACATAAAATACAAAATTGCATATTATTTTCTCTTACCCATTCAAATCTAACACAAACTAATGAAATTTATTCTCGCTTGACAGGAAGTTACTGTAATCCAACTTTCAATCCTGTGCAAGGAATTTTCTCGAGAACCTTACTATCGTGAATATTTCTTTTTTTGACTTTGTTTTGCATATTTTGTATTTATTTGAATGAAATATACAGATGTCTGAAAAAATAAACAAGAGGCCCATGGGCCACATCGCTCACCTGAACATTGCTTCACTAAGAAGAGCAGTTGTAGCAACTTTAATCCCCTATTGTAGCCCCACCCAACCCTTGGAAGGGGGGGGGGGGGGGGGGGGGGAGGGCAATTATCAAACAAACTTAAATCTACTCCAAATCAGGAAGCTTTGAGGTAAATATCCACTCATCTGGTTCAATGAAAAAGATTTTAAAAGAATTTCCCTATATATTGATATTTGCATGTAAAATATTGATCCTTATTGTGGCCCCACATTACACCTGGAGGTCATAATTTGAACAAACTTTTATCTTCACTATATCAGGAAGCTTTTCTGGCCCAGTGGTTCTTAAGAAGAAGATTTTTAAAGATTTTCCCTATATAATCATATAAAAAACTTTGATCCCCTATTAGAGCCCAATCGTACCCCCGGGGGTTAATGATTTGAACAAACTTGAATCTCCACTATATCAGGAAGCTTTCATATAAATTTCAGCTTTTCTAGCCCAGTGGTTCCTGAGAAGATGATTTTAAAAGATTTTCCCTATATAATCCTATTGTAAAACTTTGATCCCCTATTGGGGCCCCATCGTACCCCTAGGGGTCATGATTTGAACAAACTTAATCTCCACTATTTCAGGAAGCTTTCATATAAATTTCAGCTTTTCTGGCCCAGTGGTTCTTGAGAAGAAGATTTTTAAAGATTTTCCCTATATAATCCTATGTAAAACTTGATCCCCTATTGGGGCCCCATCATACCCCCGGGGGTCATGATTTGAACAAACTTGAATCTCCATTATATCAGGAAGCTTTCATATAAATTTCAGCTTTTCTGGCCCAGTGGTTCTTGAGAAGATGATTTTTAAAGATTTTCCCTGTATAATCCTATGTAAAACTTTGATCCCCTATTGGGGCCCCATCGTACCCCTAGGGGTAAGATTTGACAAACTTGAATCTCCACTATATCAGGAAGCTTTCAATATAATTTCAGCTTTTCTGGCCCAGTGGTTCTTGAGAAGAAGATTTTTAAAGATTTTCCTTATATAATCCTATGTAAAACTTTGATCCCCTATGGGGCCCCATCGTACCCCCGGGGGTCATATTTGAACAAACTTGAATCTCCACTATATCAGGAAGCTTTCATATAAATTTCAGCTTTCTGGCCAAGTGGTTCTTGAGAAGAAGATTTTTAAATGACACCACCCTTTTTTTGCATTTTCCTGATTATCTCCCTTTGATAAGGGCCTGGACCTTCATTTGAACAAACTTGAATCCCCTTCACCCAAGGATGATTTGTGCCAAGTTTGGTTGATATTCGGAAGTCAATCACGAGATCTTCCAGCCGTTCTTCGCAGAGTGGTTGATTGAAGAGATTCTTTAAATGACACCACCCCTAATGTTTCATTGCATGTTCTGATAGGTTCTACTCCCGTTGATAAGGGCGCTGGAACCTTGTCATTATGACGACAAGCAAACGTTGAATCCCTTCACCCAAGGATGATTTGTGCACAAGTTTGGTTAGAATTTGGCCAGCGGTTCCTTGAGAAGAAGTCGAAAATGGTTAACAGAAGAGACGAAGACGGAGCGACGAGACGCGACGGACGACAAAAAGCGATCAGAATAGCCACTTGAACCTCAGGTTCTAAGGTGAGCTAAAAATTATAAAAAAAAAAATATTTCTTGTCATGAACCAGACCTTTGTTGAATCATATCTAAGATTATCTTAATTAAAATATCAGTCATCACAAACCATTTATTTAAAAATCAATGGTACATCACAGGTTGTTACCAATAAAAGATGCTTTACATTATACACTGTATCTCTTCACTGGATACTTCGAAGAATTGAAAATTAAACTTGACAATTTTTCTTCAAGAATTAAAGAATGTATACTTAGTGTTGATAACACCAGATTATTAGAAAACATACAGAATTTTCTCTGTTGCTCAGCTTTCAGTGCTACAATTTTTTGTTTAGTTGAGAAATTCACACTAAACACACATGATTTGCTTGAACTTAACCCTATCATAGTGATGGCCACAAACACTGAGATGTGAATGCTTCCTGACATTTGGTGGACTTGCATATTTCTCTCATAACCCCCCAAAGGGACTGTTTCTCAAAGGTTTCACATAATATGTCGCATCAGATCAATCGTCTGAACTACTGAAGGACATGAAATTATTCAATATGTACATATAATGTATCACATTATATCTTCATAATGCAACTAGAAATCAATTGATTCCTGATGGGTTTTATCTATCTACAATGTACCATTGATTCTGATGGGTTTATCTATCTACCAATGTTACCAATGATTCCTGATGGGTTTTATCTATCTACAATGTACCATCCCAAGTTGCATCTGTGGACACATATTGACTTCGTACATTTCAATATGGTGTTCAGATAATCTCTTTTAAGGTAAAAAAAAAAGTTACTAATAAATGAATTAAAATAAAACCCCAAACTTTTTTGGATAATAAAATGACTTATCAGAGCCTATGAAACCTTACCATGAGTTTTAAGAAACCTTACCATAGGTATGGAGAAGAGTGGCTGCAGTGCTGTGTAATTTTTAGCCACCTTCCACAGTTTAATACAGCCATCTTTAGAACCTGCTAAAACAGAGAGGTCACTGTTGAAATCTTAAAGAATTTATATCAACCCTATTTCAGGACTCGGATGTAATCAAAAACTATACAAGCAGGTGATGATACAAAATAGATACAATAGTAATGATATAAAAATCAGTTGCCTCCCCCAACCCCTCCTTAGGTATTCTACATCACTGCAAGAAACATGGTAAATTATCAAACGTGAGTAACTTGCTATGGAGTAAATTGTTATGCTACATTCTGTAAACAGTACATAACATAACAAACATGCTTATAACGAATTCAGACTTAGGCCAAAAAAAAAAATTATGTTTACTGTCATCCAACCTACCCTATTTTTTCACCCCTACTCTATCACTTTTTATTGGAAAATTTTGTAATTTCCCCCAAATTTTGTCTCTCTCCAGAGCCTGACTGATTTTTACCCCACTTTTGCATAAGATAACACATCCAAAGCAGTTGACAGGCCGATTAAAAAAACACAAATGATATACACAAACATACTAAATTGCAAAAAAAAAAATAAAATAAATAAATTCCGACCTACCGACCCTATTTTTTTTTTTCAGGAGGTAACAGTAAACACACATATTTTTTTCTTTGGCCTTATTACAAAGTGATATTTACACCCCTTCAAAAATGTCATTGGATATAATGAACTTTGGTTAAAATAAACTATTTTTCGCTGGCCCTGGATTTTCGCTACATCTGTATTTTATTGTATATACATATTTCAGTGGGACTAATATTTGAGCACTTTTGACTGTGAACGCATGCTAAAGAATAAAAATCTATGTATCTCCATTATTATATACAAAAGTAGCACTAAATTGTGATTATGCCAAATATTGCATCAGCTCTGATAGTGCAAAATATCTTCTATGTTATGTTAAAGTAAGTACAAACACAGCACCAATGCCCTACCACCATCATCCCCCTTCTCCCTCCCAAATGTTAAAGTCAGATATAAAATTCAAGTGTGAAACAGACAGATGATGGACAAATTGATTCCTAAATGTTGCTTTACTTTCCAAGGCGACAGAAAAAACTAGGGTCTTGCACACAAATTCTGCACAATCCATACGTTGACTTTGGAAGCAAACTTGGAACGTTGTTGATTTCTACACAACCTGAGAATCTGGGAACCCAAGGGTGTACTTTTCCCTCAAATTTGCCATACAAACTTATCATTGTCTTGAATAAGTAATGATTATTATATCATAAACAGGAGACCAAAAATCAGTTTTAGATACGTCTATAGGATTAAACTGATACATGTTCTTAGAACCGATTAAATACTTCTTGGGGAAATGTCATTTAAAACAAGCATCCGAGAGTATTGCCACACAGCAAATTACATAGTCCCCTACCGGTTACACAAATCATTGGACCGCAACAATATTCTAATTTCATTATGTAGGCTATATCATATACTTATGGTAAAAGGGAATATTGGTGAGCCAGGATAGGACAAGGGCTATAACTTAGTGGAAAATGAATAGATCAAATCGATTCGATCTTGATCTGTAACTTGGTATGGCAAAGGAATGTACCAAATATCAAATGAGTATCTGCAAGCAGTGAGAAAAAAAGTGCAGAAAACTGATAATTTATGAAATTTTATAAGTCCAAGGGCCATAACTCAGTGAAAATGAATGGATTAAAACCAAACTCAAACTTGATCTGTAACTTGGTATGGCAAAGCAATGTGCCAAATATCAAATGATATTCTGCAAACAGTGAGAAAAAAAAGTGCGGAAAAGTGATATTTTATGAAATATGAATATCTGCAAGCAGTAAGAAAAAAAGTCTGGAAAACCAACGGGACGGAATGGGGACAGACAGACAGACAGAAAGACAGACACAAAAGAAGAAAGCTATAGTCCTCCGGTTACAAACCGGTAGGGGACTAATAATCCCAGCACCCTACAAGGGGAACAGTAACTTAACACACACCAGAAGCCACCAGGTCTGTGTTATGAAGCGCTGCTACGGCAGTGATCCAGTTTGTTCCGGTGCTAGAATTGCCGTTCTGATCGTGTCCAGCGTGGGCGTTTCTTACGGTCACCATGGGCCTCTTCTTCATCATTGACCATAATGACAATGAACTGTAGAGAGAAAATTTCTGTACAAATATTGTCCTAGAAAAGCATTCATTCTGTGTGTATGTTGTTTTTATCTAAAATGAATAATTACACAAAAAACAAAAAAAGAGATATATAAATCCAAAATACATATCAAATGCAATATCATTGCTAACTATTGGTCCCCTGTAATATTTGTAACACTAAAGGTGTATACAATAAACATATACTACATGCAATTTCTTCATTGAATTAAGTTTTTTATGAATATGCATTTCACCCATAAAAATATTTTAGCATAATACTGGGTTCAATTTCATAATCTCATTATTATGATGAAAGTTCACAAAGCCATAAGAGAGAGAGAGAGAGAGAGAGAGAGAGAGAGAGAGAGAGAGAGAGAGAGAGAGAGAGAGAGAGAGAGAGAGAGAGAGAGAGAGAGAGAGAGCCTGATGGAGGAAATGATGGTATATCTACATACATATGGCTACATCATGGGGTTACAGTGCGTTGTATATATATCAATAAATAGATAACAAAATATTTTTTTATTTGTAATAATGATCGATTTCATATTACAAATCTAGTATCNTTCACTCTGCACTTTGATTGCCAGTCTTCTGTCTAGTATCG
>CAJDSM010023683.1:0-12196 GCA_903981925.1 Ostrea lurida | reverse complement strand
GTCCAATAGTTCAATATAAACAATGCTGAACCATAAAGGTACTGTTACTGTGATGTTATTTTTACTGCAACATAACAGATTTATAGGTTATAGACTTTGTATGGGAAAATATGACGACCGAGTTTTTTGGCGCGTACACAGACCGAGCTTGCAAGGTCCGTTCGCGACAACCTTTTTATTATATACTTTCAATTCAGTTAAGCAAACTAACAAAATTTTTATTTTTTAACAACTTTTTTCAATAGTTTAAGAGACTAAGAAGCTTAAAAACACGTAAAAAATTCTTGAAACTATAAAAAGTTTGTGGACGTTTTTTTTAAATCAGTAAACTGTAGGAAACGTGCTCTATTAATGGACGTCACAATCAATTTTCCAATTTTGTTCAATTAATGACGTCAGCTTGCGGGCCGAAAGTTTCCAGGCATATTCGTGTCGTGCGATATCGGCCCGCAACTTCTAAGGAAAAAGAGGGATGAAATTGAAAGTATATAATAATGGTCAAATATAAAAGTAGACTGTTTGTGACAAAGAAATAAAAATAGAAACCCAAAATGTACATTTTAAGTACGCAAATACATGTACATAAATGTACACAGCTGTATCATAATATGCCCCATCTAGAGACGGATGGATAACAAGAACTTGAATTTGCAAGATTTTTTGGGTTGTACTTAAGGCAGTGCTTAATGTCATACCATAAACAATGGTGAAAATAAACTAAATTTGTGGATCCCTTGAGATTCTCAAGTTTTACTTCAGTATAATTAACTGATATCTACATGGTGAATATTAGGGTTATGATTTTTAACTTTAGTACCATTGGTCCAGTCCAAAATAAGGCCAGTCCAGGACCAGTCCATCAGCTCGGTTGTATTGTAGGGATCGAATGAGGCATGATAAAGCCAGCTCATCTGATCCAGAGACATTGTTAGTCGGCCGTGGAAGAGAAGGCGAACTTTGTCCCACCAGGGAACAGGCTGACTAGGGTCCACGGAGGGCTTGTTCACCAGATCCATAAAGAGATTAAACTGTGCCATAGCAGGTTCCCAGCAGGAACCGTACGCCATTATCCACGACTGGATATCTGTAAAGAAAGAGCGAACTTTACTACTAATATGAGGGGTTTATCAAGAAAGACTGTCGAACTAGTGCCATTGCATTAAAAACAATGAAACTTAATTCTGAGCCAAAATAATTAACAAATTTCAGCAATAGTTAGGGCTATTTCAGTAAAAATCATTTCGGGGTGGGAGGGGAGGGGTGGGGCCATTTTTGCTGTAGAGGTAGGAGGGTATGTTCATATTTTTCAAATTTTTTTATCTAGATTGGTGGGATGGGAGGCGGCGAGCAATGTTGTCATAGATTGAGGATGACGAGGGGTTGTAAATCAATTTTTCAAATTTTTTGTTCATATTAGGCTGAGGGGGGGGCGGGCATTTATTCTGAGCTGGAGGGGTGTTCAATTTATTCAATTTATTTATTTATCTATAGGTGAGGTGTCCATAAAAATCAGTGCGCATTATCGCTACCTCCACTTCCAAAGACTATTGAACAATAAAGCCCCCCCACCTTATCACAACAAGGGGTTTTAACTTTTGTCTGCCAATTCATAAGGTATTTTTATGAATGATGGTAGCCTGGAAATTTACACAAACTTTGATCAGAATTTGAATAACCTCCCAAACTTTTTAGTACATTAAAATATTACCTACATTCAATGTGATCATAGTAAAGCTAGGATGATCATTTCATTATGCGAGCTATGGATACAAGTCGAGCTTCCACACGTCGCATCTAATTTTTTCCTATGAGTGAGTAAATACGCTGGATATATATATAAGGAGTAGTAATAGAGTATACCAATGAATGATTTTGTCATCAACAATAAGAATCATAATACATGCCAACTTTCCCGATATTATATGCGGATTCTCCGATAATTTACACCTTGAACAAATGCTGTGTCATTCACGGCTTTCACCGATCGGAGAAGCAAAAAACCCCAGATATCTGATTCTTAAGTAAAAATAATCTCCGTTGACAGAACTAACACGACCCAAATCTTACCAACCCTGAAGTTATTTTGAAGAATCCCCGCGCCATTTCTTTGTGGCCAGCACATCAAGAAGTCAGGAGCACAAGGCGCCATTGTATATCTATATAATTCTATCACCTGAATGTGTATGTACATGGTTTACGACAGATGATTGGAATAATATGGAACAACCTAATAGCATACTGTAAATCGGATGAATGGACTGTCAAAATGGCAAATTCGTCACAGGCGTGAATGAGAATGACTACGATAGAATAAGTTATCAACAATTGGATACTCATGACGACTCGATATTACAAGACATGACTGATCAGAGTAACATACGTCAAACTTCGAATAATAATCCAAAAGTTAATGATGCATTTAAAAAATAAGAACAGACGTTATGACGATATTCGACATATCTGGCTCACAAATATAGCTTGTAAAGCTTTTATAATTAAAATTTAAAACGTTGAATTAGAATTCAAGTTAGCCTAAATATTTCATGAATTCTTGTAATTATTACAGATGTCACTGGTGCATTCTGAAAATACACAAAGATTTAGCAGAGCGAGACGTTCCTTTCATGTTCACAAATGTTCATACAAACTCTGCAAGTCACAGGCCATGTTCAAGAGTTCACAACAGCAAGAAATGCATGTGCCTTTATAAATCTAGTTTCAGAATTGTTAAAGACGCAACTTTAAGTAATACATCGGTGTATTTGAATACTTATCCGCTGGGCTGATCAAAAAATAATCATATCATAGATTAATATCTTGATAAAATGGTATCTTCTTAATATAAATATTGTTGCATCCTTGCTTTAGTAACTATTAAAGTAAAACAAATTAATTAATACTAGCATATTGTTATCTATAAGAGTCTGATATTTCTTTATTATTTAGTTAGTTGAAAGCAAAAAAAGAAAAAGAAACTTGAAATGGTTGTAATTTGGATAAAATGATCACACACTTGGAGTCATTCGTACAAAATATTAAAAGATTGACTATTCATACTATATGGAAATGACTTATTTCATGGTACATTTGCATTCCACGACAAACATAGAGTTGGATGTACACAAGGACTCAAAGAACACTGTCTACAAATAGCATAAGATTGGAATCAATTAAAACACACGGTACAACTGTCAATCAACAAATCAAATGATCGATTACAAACAGAAAAAAAAACAAAAGACAACGTAACACCAAGTTAACTGCCTCAAAAGACATCACTCGTTGGATTACACAAACAAGGTTAGCCTCATAAATCATGTCGGATTAAACACGGTATCCCCATTTTAAGGTAGCCCACTACACTAAAGCTTGTACTCTTTATAACAACACGTCACAAGATGCGATTTAAATAGTTTGTGAAATAACTTGTTTCGATCAATTTGATAACATTACTTCATAGCTCAGTGGTAAAGCATCGGATTTGGTAATCCGCAGGTCCGCGTTCGAATTCGCCAGGGACTTTTGTTCATATTACTGCGAGAAATTTTGAAAATCATGTTTTTTGTATTCAAATTTATATTTTCACCATTTATTAATTTATAATATATCATATATCATATCTTTCATAACTAAATCGTATCGTGCTGTTTTGAGAAATCTTTCCCAGATGCAGTGGGCCACCTTAAGATCTTGATCTTACCTTATCCCATCACAGGTGCTGACGGCTACTATGGAATTGTTGTAACCCACGGCCGGAACCATGGTAAAAGCAGTGAGTAGATTGCTGTAAACGAAAAACGTCTTCAATCAGATCACACAAACTTTAAATGAAATACAACATTGCATGTCAACTCCTACAATCATCTAATAATCATCAGATTTAATTTATTATTATTATCCGAAACAGCCCATACATGTACACTTCCTTAATTTAGATTTAGTAAAAGATTCTTTTGTATATGTCACATTATAACCAGCATCTTGAGTTACTAAAGTACTGTAAATACATTTATTTTTGTGGGTTTAAATTTCATGGTTTTGAATCTAATAAATGATCATTGACATTAATTTTTGTTGATTATATAAAATTCATTTATTATAAAAAGTAATTCATTTCAAGTGCAAAAAATCTATGTTCGATTATTTTTTGTTGTTTTTATTTATCACAAAATAGACAAAAATTAAATCCACAACGAAAATTTATATGATTACAGAAAATTCAATGCAATATCATAATCTTCAGGACTAATATAACCTCCACAGGAATCATGGTATTCATCATCGAATTGAGACAGTTGATACACAGTGTATTATTGTTTCCGTTCTAAATTCATGGGAACAGGGATACAACAAATGATACAATAGTCTGCTTCCCAACAAATAAAAAAATAAATGAAATATAGAAAAAAAGGAAATATAAAAAAAAAAAAAGAAAGAAGAAAAAAAAAAAAGATAATAAATAATAAAAAGAGAAGAGAAAATAATAAAAAAAAAGAAAAAAGAAGAAGAAAAAAAAACAGAAAAAGAAAGAAAAAAAAAATAAAAAAAAAAAGAAAAACAATTAAAAAAAAATAAAAAAAAAAAAAAAAAGGAATAAGAAAATTAAAAAAAATAAAAGAGAAAAAAAAGAAATAAAGAGGAAAAAAAAAAAAAATAGAAAAGCAAAAAAAAAACAAACAAGAATATTAAACAAAATATTGAAAACAAAAAAAAATATATAAGAAATAAACACTACAAAGGAAATACAATAAAAAAAAAAAAAAAAAAAGATTAAATAACTGAAACGGCATGAACATAAAAATAAAAAAACAAAAAGATATAAAGAGAATAATAACAAAATAAAAAATAAAAAGAAATAGGAGAAAATAAATATAAAAGAAAAAAAAACTAATAAAAAAAAAAACAGAAAAAATTAAAAAAAAAGATAAAAATTAAAAAGAATTAAAATATAAAAAAAAAGAGAAAGAAAGAATCAGTAACATCGAAAAAAAAAAACAAAGAATTCTTCTTGAATATGAGATAAGTTAATGCCTAAGATGTCTACAATTTCCCACGTCTATATTCTCACATCTTATTTTTAGCTTAATATAAAAAGTAGAATCCTAAAATGTTTATTATAGAATTGACTTCATTTTATACTGGACTGGCTTGTAAGGAATAATCAACATATTACATATAACGAGTTTTAAGTGAATGTATAACATAACGCGTGACCCAATGGTTAACACACTCATTAACAGACCACACACAGACAAACCAATAGAAGGTAGCAGCTGATCTTTTGATAATTAATCTATGTAGACCAGGTAAACATAGTAGGAAGTACTGTAAAACTCATATTAATATGGGGTTGGGGGGTTGGGGGGGTTAACTAACACTCGTCTTAGGGACTGGGTTATAGCGAATAAATTATGAGATATAATGGAGGAAGTTGGGGGAGGAGGAAGGTAGGCATAAGGCTTAGGCTGGCTGGCATAGGCGGTACTAACACTCTAATTCTATGCTGGTGTATAGTGAATCTGTGTGGGGATGGGGAGGGAGGTGGGGGGCTGGCTGGGGGTACTAACCTCTATTCTAGGCTGGTGTATAGTGAATCTGTGTGCATCATAATATTTCTTCTCTATAAACTTCTTTGAAAATAAATATCTACAAAGACACAAAGAAAAAATTTCCAAATCATTTGTACATCACAGTTCAAAGAGAATATTTTAAGTTAAACTATACAAATTACTATTTCAAACCCTGAATCTCTTAGGAAATACTGAAAATCAATAAAATCAGCTGGCATATATTTCACATGACAATCCAGAGCAAGCAAACCCTTCAAGGGCAATTTATCAAAACCTGGAATCAAACCCAATGTTTTTCCCGATAATTTATTTAAATTTTAACAGGTGCCTGATAATGCCTAGCTGTGTCGGACAATTAATGAAATTTTCAGACCAAAGAACAATTAAAGATACAAAATGTACCACTAATTTGTACAGGAAATCAAGTCAGGGTTTTTTCCTACCTTCTTTCTCTGGAGAGTAACAAAAAAAGTAACAAGCCCACTGAATAATGTATGCTTGAAGCTATATCTGAATTCCAGCTCAGAAAAAAAAAACAATACTGTCTCCTGATTAATCAATAACCATTCTACTGCTAGTACACCCTAATTTAGTCCCCCAAGTCGTTATTAAATTTCCTGACGATCTACATCTCCATCTTAATAAACTTTTATTGTCCATTATAAAACACATAAGACCAATAAAACACCTCAGGACTTAATGAACGGCCTCCTCTTAAAACACACCTCAGGGCTATACCTCTCCGTGGTTCAATACAGAAAAAAAATGTGCGTGTGTTGAATCTTTCAGTGCATAGAGGCAATGCCCTTCTTTAATGACTCTCTCAACAGATCTATAATTCTTTGATGATGGTATCGTCTCCCACCCTGTTATGTAAACAAATGTCTGTGCTGCTGCTACAACTAGGGCAAATATTGACGCCCTGCCAATCAGTAACCGAATCATCGCAGCTCTGATAACGACTCCCCCATCGTTTGTTTGGAGGAAGAGCTTTGTGTTTTTCTCTCCATTAAGAAAAAGATGGACTTGAACAAGCAATAAAGCAAAGTCTATAAAACAGTATCTGTGTAAGCCATCATTCATACAGCATTAACTATAGAGCTAACGAAGGATACTCCGTTCATTTCCGAGTAGCACAATACACGTATAGTGAACACTGTGTTAACTTGCCCTGAGAGGGAAATACTATTGGATTAAACAGGATGTCAAATTACTCGGTGTCAAGGACAGGACGAAAAAGATAATTAATGATGAAAGTAGGGACTGGAATTCATTGTGAAACAGATCACAAGGGTGTCGAATTTTATTAAAAGACTTGTTTCACTGAGCTTTTAAACAAAAACGTGTTTCTACACAAGTTATCTAATAGTGTATGGTGCTGTACTGTAAAAGCAATACACAAAACATTGGTATGCTTTAGATAAAAAGAGAGAGAGAGAGAGAGAGGGATCATCCTTACATTAAACAGACGCAACTTTACACGATCTGCTGATAATCTACATCCCCTAATCTGATGGGGGGTTAGATGAACCACAACCGATCCCCACAGCACAATTAAAGCTGTCTCTCACCCACAGGGACCTACATAATATGCAGTCAGTGCAGCCTCCCAGAATCTAGTGACCGAAAACTGCCAGCACTCTGCAGTGGATGTAATCATTTCCGACATGATTGCAGTTCTCTCTCAACACTTGCATATATTTATGTCATTTTTTGCACATATTCTGGATACCAAAAATTAGTACATTGTGAAAAACCCCTTCACTGCATATATCATTTTGTGTGTTTTGAAATGGTAGAGTACATACATGTAATTGATGACAGAAATAAAAAAAAAAAACCATCAGTGTTTTCAAGAATGTTTTCATTAGCATATAACCTTCATCATCTTTACAAGTACCACCAGGTACTTGAATGAAGCTATGTAAGCGGTGCTGTTTTTTTACCAGTAATTTATCAACAGCCTGTGTACAGGACTTTTCGGATAATGATCTTTGGTGCGACCTCACCAACATACGATCTTGTTTAATCTTATTCTATCTCGTTAACTGAATTATACTCGATCAACAGAGATCTGATTTATCCCCTCACTAATGCTCCACTTCACTTTATGAATGGGTGATCTTCTTTTAATTATCTACACACACTCAGGCTCCCAGGGCTATGTTCATAATGGTACATCATCCTCCACAAAATTGAAAACTTAATCCGACAAAACACCAGAGGTGACTGAATCTTCAATCATTTCCTTCAAACCAATTTAAGTTTATAATGTCGTTAATGGCTCTTGCGTTCATTTAATGTGCATTTTCAGCATTACATGTAGCATTGGTTTGATACTATAAATACTTTACACAGATATAGGGTCAGCATTAAACCCCTGAATTTAACTGTAAAACAGAATGGGCCCTGCTCTTCATGACTACATGTCTAACTAATGGATAACTGCTCTTCATGACTACTGTCTAACTAATGGATAACTGCTCTTCATGACTACATGTCTAACTAATATTGGATAACTGCTCTTCATGAATCCGTGTAATTTGGATCAAAGTAGACGCGAGGTATGCTTTTCAGAAAGTGGCCCAATTTGAATGGGATTTATATGCTGTATGTACATACAGACTATCAACATTTCAAAAGGATATTTAATTCAGAATTCAACTAAACAATTAATTTACAGCTTTTTAACAATATTGAAGATTTAAGCACCTGTTGATAGTCTGTCTGTGCACATTTTATTTATTTTAGTAAAGATTCAGTTGGAGAAAGCTTGTTGAAAAATGGCATTCAGATGCAAGACTCTGTAGTTTATAAGGAGCATAGAAACATTAAACAAGACTCTTACTTGTAGGGGTAAGATTGATGATCAGATCGGCAGATCCTGAATTTTTGCCCTGTATTTTGTCTGAAATTGCTTTGTTTTTACTCTGACAAGGTATATATATTTTAAAATTTCAAAATGCATATCATACTTTTGATGCATATACTTATTTTCTAACTTTTGCGTCATTAAGCATTATAGAGTGATAACAGTGCTATATTTCTCCACATCTTACATACATTTCAGTACTTTGATTTCCCATAAATTGTATCCTTGTACATTATATGATTGAACTAAGCACTCCATTAAAGAAATGCGAGAACAAGAAAAAATATCATCACAACACAACATCTATAAATCAGCAATGTTTTCTGGGATTGTGAAAGATGGACAAAATTCCACTGATCTGGCTATGATGTGTTCTTGACAAAAACCATTTTGTTCTTCCATGAGCTATTAGCCTCACAGTATGATCATTATTTCCCAACCTCTAGTTTCTTCTCCATCATTTATCTGCTATCATTCGATGGGCCAATCTGGTTCCTAAATATGGATTCTTATATTTTGGTTTCCTCCAATTTCATCAGATCAAAGGTATAAGTATCGGCTATTGCAGAACTCCATACCACTGGCCAGACGAACTACAATCAATCTACAACACTGGTCTGCAGGACTGGGTTAAGACTGCGTGAAATTTCTGCTGAGTCGTTAGATCTGCACGCTGTTCCATGTAACCATCTTACTAACCTACAACTCTAAATCCAAACATTTTAACCAAGAACTGAATCAGAACCTTCTTTAGTTTAAACAATTAGAAGCCCAGAAAGAGGTTTCAAAGACATGAACAGGTTCTGGGAACCAGTTTATTCTGGTATTTCAGAGTTACATATTGATCATATACAGAAGAGGATGTCACGTATTTCAAGCAGGAAACAAACTAGAAATTTTTTAGACAAACACGATAGAACCAATACTTAAATAGCAGAATGCTGGAGTTTTATCAATATCTATGGATTATCCCACTCTGTCAATTTCAAATCATAATTCCAATGTTGATCTCTACGAAATCCATGTCCTCAGGAGACCAATAATCCTAAACATTATACCGTGTTAAAACAATGCCCACAATTATTTATTTTCTTTTAATTCAAATGGTATTTGTGTTCTCTAGCTGATCTAAAAGATGTTTTGTAATGCACATTCTTTCAGCTGTGTGTTGCAAAACTTGCCGCATGCATTATTTTCATTTTCTCGTCCTTCATGCATAATTAAGCCATCAGAGCATCCACATGGACTGAGGAGAGTAGGGATGACCTTTCGGTGGCATGTGGTGTCGTTTCCACAGAGACCTACCACCAGACAATGGTTTATAACCACATAGATCAAAATCAATCTCACTTATCAATATATATAGTCCATACAAGTCTGTTGACCTATAAATAGACAGGCAGGATTTTTTTTTAGGAGGTTATAAATCAAGGGACTGCAGGGTTGAGACCATACAGTGATCACATGATCAGAACTATTTTAAACATGCGGCTATATATAGCGATGTAATGCATGTTTACATGCATCTAACTTCAGATCCTAAAATAAAGTCGAAAAGCAGTTCAGAAGATTTATTTAATCATTGATAATTTGCATCCTCCTAAAGACTGAACAAACAGCATTTCTTAATTTGTGAACAAATAGTACTAGCACTACTTTTAAATGTCATTGATCTGGCTGTCTATTTTCCCCTAACTCTCTTCCTCAACTCAGATATCAGAACAAAAATACTACAGCGGATTTGTTTGTAAGGAGTGTAATTTCCTTTCGCATGATGTGAATAACTCAGTGTATAGTGTATCAATTTACGGTCAATGCACAAATTCAGTCACGCAAAATGGTCCATTGTAAACAGCACTGATTTACTTTTTCTGGGCTATTAAATCTTCTCGGATAAAAAGAAAGGCCGACTCTAGTAGATTCTGTTTTTGATTGTCAGGAAGCGCAGACGAGTGCCAGGAAACGAAGCCGGTCGTTACAACTTCTTGACTTATCACTAAAGCAACAAGAAAACATCAAAATCAGCTGTTTTGTGTTTCCTCTGCAGTTAAAACCAACACAAAACATAGTTAAAATGACAGGTCATATTATCCTCCCAAAACCTGCACGCTTATACTCAGTTTTTACTTAACTCGGCTAAGTGATGGCCACGCGTCTTTGATGTCTACAGAATGCACCATCAAAAGAAATCGGTGTAGCATGTACGAATTTAAAATAATATTTTTCATATTGACTACAGCTGTTCTGAATATTTTTCCTCCCAGCAGTGAATCTCCTCCTATAACTAATCCAGTGCCCTACTGCACTATGTAAAGATTTCCATAAACCTGTTCAGAAACCATAAACACATGCAGTGCATGGCATACTAACTATGCCCATATAATGGTGGCAATAATCGATGCTTGAAAACAGCTAATAGACACGACTTGCCATACATCAGCTGGGTGTTCATTAAATTGTCAACACCATGATAACAATGCTGCAATACACCAGTTATAGGATACATCACAAGTGTCAAACAGGGTCAGGCATCTTAATGGAGATTTATTGCCTTATATAGGCTGGTCAGGCATCATAAGTTACATGTGGCCAATGTCAAATTCAACAATTCTGACTACAAGCACAATCATATGATGAGAGAAATGATGGATTTTGTAGGATAAGTCTAAGAGATGACGGATCTTGTACAATGAAAGAGATGACGGATTTTGTACAATGAGAGAGGATGACAGACTGTACGACGAGAGAGATGATAGACTGTACAATGAGAGAGATGACAGATTGTACAATGAGAGAGAGATGACAGATTGTACAATGAGAGAGAGAGATGATAGACTGTACAATGAGAGAGATGACAGACTGTACAATGAGAGAGAGATGACAGATTGTACAATGAGAGAGATGACAGATTGTACAATGAGAGAGATGATAGATTGTACAATGAGAGAGAGATGATAGACTGTACAATGAGAGAGAGATGACAGATTGTACAATGAGAGAGATGACAGATTGTACAATGAGAGAGTTATGATAGACTGTACAATGAGAGAGAGATGATAGACTGTACAATGAGAGAGAGATGATAGACTGTACAATGAGAGAGAGATGACAGATTGTACAATGAGAGAGATGACAGATTGTACAATGAGAGAGTTATGATAGACTGTACAATGAGAGAGAGATGATAGACTGTACAATGAGAGAGATGATAGATTGTACAATGAGAGAGAGATGACAGATTGTACAATGAGAGAGATGACAGACTGTACAAGAGAGAGATGACAGATTGTACAATGAGAGAGAGATATGACAGATTGTATAATGAGAGAGAGATGACAGACTGTACAATGAGAGAGATGACAGATTGTACAATGAGAGAGATGACAGACTGTACAATGAGATGACGAGTTGCCACTGTTCCCAATACAAACTGATCCCATTCAATCCATACTTTTAGAATTGATTTTCTCTCTGCTGTCTGCTTGTTGTGACTTCCACCATGTTTTACTGGTCTACCTGTCACTTTAGGGGGAAGGTTCCTTTCATGTTGACAGTATATCAGAGAACTAATAAATGTTTGGTGGAGTTCATCACTGGAGGGACTAGTTAATTATTCATTATTTGATCAGACCATGTTACTGTATTATCGGTGTGTGATCTCCTGGCATCAAACTTATAATATCCCAACCCTGTATATATATCTAATATCCCACCTGTTATATTATAATCAACACTTATAATATCCTGACTGTTA